>JAEQBH010007420.1:0-159050 GCA_016808115.1 Tetrastigma voinierianum | reverse complement strand
ATTTTTGGCCTCCAAACTTTACGTTTTATCCTTTTTAATTCTCTTTGGATATCAAAGACTAATTTTATAAATAGATCCAAATTTTCGCCATTTGTCAGCCTTTTGACCCTTGATCTTCGGAGGTCTTTGCCTTTTCTAGTGCATTGCCATGAAGAAGACGTGATGGACTTTGAAGAATCCATTCCACTTCAGCCTTGTTGCCATTTATTTCACAGGAATCCCCTTTTTCCACCTCGGTGTTCAATTTATTTATTTATTAATAACTCCTTTTTAATTTTCTAAGTCCCATATTCTTTATATTTTTTAACAAAGTTGCCTCTCCTTTAAAAAAGGAAAAATATTTACCTGAAAATTGGGGAATTGAACTCTTGACCTAAGGTTTAAAGTAAGGTAGCACAACCATTTGACAAAAATCCTTTTCTATTAATCTTTTACCCCATTTAAATAATATATATTTCAAACTTCATCCATTTGTCATTAAAATTGACTTTGCTAAGGAATGGTGTGAAAGCAGAACCAAAGTCGGAGCTGAGCCAGCATGCAGAAGAGCAAAAGCTCAAGCCAAATGGAGCAAACCGCCTTTGCTAAGGAATGGTGTGAAAGCAGAACCAAAGTCGGAGCTGAGCCAGCATGCAGAAGAGCAAAAGCTCAAGCCAAATGGAGCAAACCGCCTGTCTCCATCTTGAAATGTAACGTAGACGCCTCTATTTGCCTAGTGATTCGTGTCACAGTAGGGTTGTCGGAATCAACAAAATTTATACTTAAGTTGATCCTCTACCATCAGAGTCAGAATTCATCACAGATAAATACGGTGATCGAATACATAATGGGTTTTCTGCCTTACAAATGACTCAGATAATGATTCAAAATGGTGAGACTTCATTTGGATTTTCGATTTGCATAAAAGTAGTTGTTATTAAGTTACCAAAACTAACTGAAAGCAACTTTAAAATAAGTTGTAAAAAGAAGACTAAGTTTGGGGTCACTAGTTTGGTATGATGGGGTTGTAGAGGTGTCTCGGTTATTTCTTCAGATAGGCAAATGACATATAGTCATTTCCAAACCGGGATTTTTGTTTAACTTTAAACCAACCCTTAGTAACATTCATATTTGAACTATAGCATTTATCGAGAAAGCATTTAATGTTCCTCAGCTGAAAATAAAACATTTAACCTACTTTCAAAGGGGTCTTAAATGACATCTAATGGATGTCATGTATCTAGCAATAAGAATACACTAAACCCTAAAGCATGCAAGTATTGACCAAAGAAAATACATTAACAATAGCATTTAAACCTAGTTTTGAAAAAGTTTGAAACATAAATACGCAAAGACTCGCTTCAAGGAAAACAAGAGGAACACCTGCAAACTCACATCAACCAACCTAGCAACCCTCTTCTTCAAGGTTTTGAGGCTTAACCGAACATCCTTTGAGTAGTCATCTTCAAAGGGGTTTGTTTGGCAGCCTAGAAAATGAGGGAAAGAGGAGAGAGAAGAGAGAAAATGGGAACCAAAACAGGGGCCGTAAATAAAACTGCGTTAAAATGAAAGTTAGGTTACAAAATATTCATAACATGGCTTATATACTCTACAACATGCGAAAATACCAAACTAACCTAAAAAATATGATTATTTTGAGGGCAAAAGAGGAATTAATCAAAACGGAGTCGCTTGAACACGAAACCAATTGCAAGAATTTCATAACAATTTTCGCTTATATAGCAAAATTTCGCTTATGATAGCGAAATTCGCTATCATAGCGAAAATTCGCTTATGTAGCTAAAATTCGAAGATATATTAAAATTTCGCTATGATTGCTAAAATCTGCATCGCTACAAACTGCATCAACCGGTGTGCACTTCATGATAAATTAAAATTTCATATGCCCGTTAAATTGCCATTCTTCTATTGCTTGCTTCCTGCATCTTCCAAATTCAGATATTGCATCTTCCAATTACTATTTCTTCATCCCAGTTTGATGAAATCGACGAGAATTCATACGAACTCGCATAAATCAAAGACAATTCCTCGATGCTGCTTGATATGATGGTAAAGGTTTACGAACCCCGCAGTTCACTAAAACAACATCGAAACAGTAACCGCAGAGTACTAAAGGGACTACATATGTCAATTCCAGCTTAAATAATATGATTAGTATGCAAAAGCACTCAAAACCTATCTTAAATAGACTCAAAATAGAACTTTTGGGTACTAATCACACTTCTGAATCGACACATTGCTAGTCCCTTAGCAATGCTAAAAATAATAAAGGACATGCAGGCTATGCTTTTGCAAAAAGGTGGTATGTTCAAAAAGTGTGTGTACAAATGAGGCTCTACTTCAAAAGATGAAAATTGACTCGTAAAATCATCATGAGAGAACACCATATAGGAACAAGTTTCAGGGTAGCATCAATTCCAAGGAAGTCAACCTGAACTTCCACCAAAATTCAGCGTTTTTAGGTAAACTGGGCTTGAACTACTGTCGCCAAGCTATTCCCTCCTCAACCATACGCTGTGACCTTAAACTCCATGACCAACATAAATAGATTCATTTACACACTTATTTCTTATTTCTATTGTATTGTAGGGTGCAATTCTGAAAACTCGACTTCACCAAAGGCCTCGTAATCTGGGTCCACCGATAACTCCCAACCACCTAAGGTTTAAGGCAATAAGTCAAAAGGATCTGTCGACCACTAACTCTTCAGGCTTCACCCTGGACTTCGAATGATTTCGAGAATCCAGCACCTACAACTCGCTAAACTCCACCCATCCACCCATGTAGCGAACACTAAGTCGGTGACTCCCAAATCCGCTGGCTTAGGGCATCATATTCAAAGGCTGCTTACATAAATCTCGGACTGTGTTCGTTTCAAGGTAAAGTGTCATTTACTTTCCATTCTCTTTTCTTTCTTTCTTTTCATTCGGGAAGACTACATTGGTCTTCATTTGTGGGTAACATAAACTCATTATGTGTCACAACGACCCAAGGCCGGTTTTGCAAAGTAAAAAGAGGTATGCAAATTTTCCTCAACCTATTAATGAAAATCGATGTGCACTCAGGTGTGATTAGCTAAAGGCGGATGGACAAGGTTGAATACTTTGGAATCTCAACCAACCAAATACTTAATCATGCATGGAACTATTCTAGCTTTGATGGTAGCATATAGTGCTTCAATTTTTCAACTCAAGGTAGGAGCAGAAGCACAAAAAAATATAGGAGCAAAAAATGGTTTGCAAAAGTGTAGCAAAGTAACATCGCTTATAAAGCTTTGATATAACCAAAGTGGCTAGTACAAGCTTAGCATAGCAAACACAATACATACTAATCACAACAAAAGATCACCGCCTACTATTGGCTAATACATAAGCATACACTAAAATTACCCATACAAAACAAGTAGGCGCTTGATAGCTTAAAAACAAAACAAAATATGATAGGATGACACTTCCAACTCTAACTTTTCCCCAACCAAAGTATAACCGTGTCTCCACCGGGGTAGGATCGGAAGCCAGAGAAGGGAGGCGACCCACCTCACTCGTGGTGGTGTAGACACTCTAAGTGGATCTGGAAGCCACGTGATCGGGCCGCGCACATCCATGAGGTCAGGGAAACGGATACGGCGGACTGACTATGAGCAGTGGGCCGTAGGCTCACACGCTTCGACCGGAGGGAGACCAAGGTGGCTCGAATCCAAGAAGCATTGCGTGATTCTCACATGAGGGTGACTTCTTACTAGGACCATCCGCCGGTCAATGGCCGGGACCGCATCCAAAACAGCCAAGAAATCCCTGGAAGTACCAGGGATGTGCTCTGGTGGCTCCTGCGATGTGGAGGATAGGCCAGCCCTGTGGAGGAGTCGGGTAGTGGTGAGTGGAACTGTGAGGAGACGAACTGAACTCGAGGTCCTCCACCTCCACCTCCGAACAGATCGCCACCGGCAGTCCTCGCACATCATCCGCGGCCTCCTCTCAAGTGTTGTAGAAGAAAGGAGAGTGGCATATATAAAGACCGCCCAAATGGATAAAACTGAGACAACCCACCGCCGCCCATGCGTGGCTCCTCTAGAATCCCAGATGCTCAAGACCGCACAAAGAACCCCATCAACAGGAATAGCCTCCGCCTGAGCTAGGTCCCACGTGACCTTCTCCGAAACAGCAACGTCATGACGAGCTCGGAGGGATTGAACTAGAATCCCTTGACATCCAGACAGAGCCCTCGAGTATAACCCCCGCCAGCATACGCTGAAGTGGGAACAGGCTGGTCCAAAGTACGTGGTCCACGAGGAGCATCTGCGGGGAAAGCTGCCGGCGGAAGAGTATAGGCCCGGTCATGGTATCTCGAGCGAGAGAGCGAACCATCTCTCTCTGTGATGGCTGAGGCCACCGCGATAGTCTATAGAATCTCGCTGCACCACCGGCAGCCTAAAGCTACCGTAATATCCGGCAGCTGAGTACCCTGTGGCGCTCGTCGATACCGAACCGATCTCCATTCAACTAGGTGCTCCCCGAGATGTCATAGTATGATAAAACCCAAGCACCACTGGGATAGAAAATCGCCCTGAGCCATGAATGGCAGCGAATATCACGATCAACCGCATCGACCTTGAATCACGTCCATCACAATGCTTCAGATGTCGAGTACGACTCTCCATGGAAGTCCCCGCACTAAGATTGACGCTCTGAATCGGATCGCAGCCTAAACATCGGGCGCCCGATCCGGCCTGTGATAATCAAAGCAAGGAACTCCGATCAACCTGAGAGGCGACTGGCCGAGCCTGTGGATCACAAGACTCACCCGGCCGATGTCCGGCCCTCAAGGCGGCCTCCGGGCGTGGTCTCGATGCATGTGGAAGGGGGCCAAGGTCCCACCTGGGTCTGGTATTGCCTGGATTAGAGCTCATAAGCCTGAGCCTCCTAAATAGAAGTGTGGGCAAGGACTTCTATATCATAGTTGGGTAAGGGGGCCAATGCAGAGGTGTCTCTGTGATTCCGTCCGAGAGAAAGAAGGCCGCAAATGATGTGCGCAAAATTCCTCTCTCTCAAGGGTATCGAATCGACCTCGGGTCTCAGAATGATAGTCTGGTATAACCGCGGTCAAGACTCAAAGACAACAGATGACGCCGCACGGCCAGCAAAGTGGGATAAGGGATCAGGTGCAAAATTCGCCTGGGTGCGCTACGCGGTGGATCATGTGCAGGGCGCGTCTCATGCACAACTCACAGGCGGCCGCAGTGTGGTTGTGTGCGATGAAACGGCTCAGTTCATCGGGGCTCAGCAGGTGAGGAGCAAAGGAAAGGGGAGGCCCGCAGCCTCCTATTCTGTAACGATAAGGGCGCACGGCAAGAAGAAGGTGGGAGCAGGGAGCAGGGAGGGCTTATGCGCACGAGGAAGGCTTGAAAGGGAATGTGAACAAAATGGAAAGGTGGTGGGTGGGGGCCATTTTAGCCGGAGTTGTCTGCAATGAAAGGCCTCCCCGAAGTCAAGAGCCGCAGGAATTTATGCCCAGACTAGCATATTCCTTGGCAAAATAAAAATAAAATAAAATAAAATAAAATAAAACTAAAATAAATAAAACTAAAATAAAATAATAAAAATAAAAATACTAAAATAAAATAAACTAAAATTGACTTTAATTAAACTAAAATCAAAATTTTTGAGTCACAGCTTGGTCTCGTTGAGACCAAACCAAATTTCGCTTGTCGAATTTCACTCAAACCAAATTTCGGGGCTTGTCGAATTTCACTCATGAAGGATCAAGGAGGAGGAGCCCTTCACGCCCAGAGCAGGTGTGCCGTTAGCTGCCTTCATGCTACCTCCTTGTGTTGAGCCACTTGGTGGTGTCGGGGAATCATTGGCTCTTTAGGAGGATCGATGCACAATTGTCCATCACCCGTCACTTTTCTTCACTCAATTCTTCCCGGCAAATTTCAGAGCATTTGGTTTTCCTAAACTTGGACCAATCAGGTAAACTTCATCTAATCCTGCCTCTCATCTTCTCGCCGGCTCAGGCTTGTTGCTCACAGTGAAAAATGTTGAGCTCCAAAGGTCATGTTGCCAAGTGTGAGCCGCATGACTCCATTCCAAAGAATTGATTATCGCATTAGAAGTGGCCAAAAATGGCCTTCCCAGGATGATTGGCACATGATTAGGCCTGTCCATCAGCTCGTATCGAGCACTACAAAATCCACCGGATAAAGAGAATTTGTCCACTTTACCAATACATCCCCTAACTATGCCCTCTTAGGAATTTTTACGATCGATCGCCTAAGGATAGAGTGATGTTGCAGGCTTGGCTCCCCTGTAAACCCAATCGCTTATATATCGAGTATGGCAAGATTTTACACCGGCCCCCAAGTCCAATGCTATTTTAATTCATGCAAGTCCTCTCCAATGTCGGGACCGACATCGTGGGGATCTTGGATCCTTGTATTTCACCGGGTCTTGCTCAATGATGGCATTGACTGTCTGCTAGGAAGGCTTTTCAATGCCCAACCCTCTTTGACTGCACAGTCCTTAAAAATTTTGCATATGTCAGAGTCATGACCATGTCAAGCAAATGATATTTACCTTCATCATTTTTAGCACCTCCCAAATTTCACTTGGTTTGTGATTTTTCTTGCCTCTAAGTGCTTGAGGAAATGGAGGGGGTATGTTTTTCATTGAATCTTCTCTCTAATTATTATTCTCTCAGCTCACTTTCTTTTCTTTCTCTGGTTTCTTCCAATCATGTGGCACTGCTTGCTCAATTTCTTTCCACTTCAAAGTGATGATACTTTTACTTCATCCATCTTCGAAGGTCAAGAACCTATTTCATGGACTCCCTTTGGATTGGGCAATGTCTGGGAAGGGAATCTTCCTTTCTCTTGTACCTCCAGCAGATTGGTAATCCTAGTGATGGAATATTGTAGATTATCAATTTTCTGATTAAGGCTACTTTCAAGCCCATCTATTCTCTTGTTCAGCGTGCTTTCCATGACACCTCTGGAGCTAATCAGACATTGATTCCCTTGCCTTTTACAAAATCACATACCACCTTGCTAAAATTTAAAATAGCTTGCTCAACAGGGGATGAGGATGGTGATGGTTGTGGTTGAGATGAGGAACCAAACTGCTTGTTCGCACTAGGGGCACATGTGGGGATTAGGCTTCAAGAGAGATTAGTGATTCCTCTCCAATTGGGATTATATGTATTACCATGGGCATTGGGTTAGGCTTGTATTGGCCCACGACATTGGCATGCTCGCCATCAAATCTCTCAATGAGGGAGCAATTGACAAAGGTTCTTCAGTGACCAAAGGATCGGGCAATTGATGCATGGGTCAGCCCAGGATTTCAGTCACCGCTTGTACTCCTCATGTAGCCTTTTTCCTTCCAGCTCTTCCACCTTCCTAGCCAAGGTTGATATCTTTGCTTTCATCTCCATATCCTCAGAAAGTGCAAAAATGCCTCCCCTTTGGTGTATCAAGGCCTCATTTTCTCCACTTCCTCGGGTTCGCTCTACTCCCATCCCTTGGAAGTTTCAACACATAATTCAAAAAGTCCATGACGTCATCTGGGTGCTTGCTCAGGAAGTCCCCTCCTCACATTGTTTCCAGTAGTTTCTTCATGGCTGGAGACATACCACCATAAAAGTGATTCACAAGCATCCATGTATCGAAACCATGATGTGGACATGCACTGATGGTCTCCATGAACCTCCCAAAGATCGGTAGAACTCTTTCATTACCGCGGGCCGCAAACGCAGTAGATTTGCTCTTCAAATTATTGGTCTTGTGAGCACTGAAGAATTTTAAAACTCGCTTATACCTCACTTCTAATGGTTCTTGGTTCAAAGAATTAAGCCATTTTGGCTTTGTCTCGAGGTTAATGGGAATGCCTCTAACTCAACAAATCCATATCGGTTACACCTCCTTAAAAAGTTATATACTCTCAAAATCCCGATGTGTGTGTATGGATTCTATTTTCCATACCAAGAAAAGTTGGGAGTAGTGGTACTGTGATAGAAGGTCTCACTCGCTACATCCTCAACAAAAAGGATGCAGAAGGTGCACTAACTCCCAGAGGGTGTAAGTGGTCCCCATCGACCTTTATGCCAGCTGGATTCATAGAGCTGCTTCACGACTTCTACTGCCTCTAGATGATCCATTTGCTCACCGGTGGCACACCGACTTCACAACTTTGCCTAATTGGTGCTCTAACTTTGCAACTAATTCCGATATATCTCATCCCAAAGGGGCATAAACACCCGTGACACAAAAAGAGACAAAGCAAAGAACAACACAAAGACTTGCCAAAAAGGATCAAAGAGTTAGCTAAAAAATAAAATGATCGTTAAAAATAAATTTGCAAAGGATTCTGAGTAAAAACTTGAAATTTAAACAATGAAACAAAAGATTTAAAAGGTCACCAATACTTGTAATGAGGATTACAAGTAATTCATCAACTCATCATCCGTAGTTTGGCATCATCCCTATATCGGCGCTATTTGATTCGCGCTACGCAGGTCGCTGTAATCAACAAAATTTATACTCTAAGTTGTTCCTCTACCGTCATAGCGTAATTAATGCAAAGATAGCAATCTAGGATCGAACATGCTGGATAGGTTTTCGTGCCTTACAAAATGACTTGTATAATGATTCAAAATGGTGAGGCTTTCATTTGGATTTTCGGATTTGCATAAAAGTGTGGTTGCTGCGCCAACTAACTGAAAGCAGTTTAAAATAAGTTGTAAAAAGAAGACCTTGAAGTTTTGGGTCACTAGTTTGCATGATGGGGTTGAGGTGTCCTCAAGTTATTTCTCGCATTAGGCAAATGACATATAGTCATTTCAAAACCTGATCTTTGTTTAACTTAAAAAACCAACCTCTTAGTAACATTCCTATTTGAATCCATAGCATTTAATGAAAGATTTAATGTTCTCAGCTGAAAATAAAGCATTTAACTCTACTTTCAGCCGGCCTGGGAATGACATCTAATGGATGTCATCTAGCAATAAGAATAATTAAACCCTAAAGCATGCCAAGTATTGACTAAAGAAAATACATTAAATAAGATTTAAACCTAGTTTTGAAAGTTTGAAAACACAACATTTAGGCACCCGCTTCATGAAAATGCCAGAGAACACCTCGCAAACCTACATCAACTAACCTAGCAACCCTCATCTTCAAGGTTTTGAGGCTTAGCTTTAACATCCTTTGAGTTGTCATCCTCAAAGGGGGCTTTGTTTGGCAGCCTAGGAAAAATGAGGGAAAGAGGAGAGAAGAGAGAAATGGAACCAAAACAGGGGTCGCAAATAAAATCAAGAAATGAAAGTTAGGTTACAAAATATTCATAACATGGCTTATATAGCCCTACAAACAGTAAAATACCAAACTAACCTTAAATAATATGATTACATCGAAAGTAAAAAGAGGATTCAATCAAAACGGAGTCGCTTTGAACACGAAACCAGTTGCGCAGAATTTGCTGATGCACAATTTTCGCTATATAGCTAAAATTTCACTATCATAGTGAAATTTCGCTATGTAGTGAAAATTCAGCATATAGCGAAAATTTCGCTATGATTGCGAAAATTTCGCTATGCCTGCGAAATTGCCATTCTTCTACTCCGCTTATTTCCCAGATCTTCCGTACCTTGCATTATGCATCTTCAGCTTGCCATTTCTTCATCCCGTGCTTGATGAAACTGACGAATTCATATGAACTCGGCATAAAATCATCACACTCTCGATGCTGCTTGATATGATGGTAAAGGTTTACGAAACCTGCAAACTACCAAAACAACCTGTATGGAAACAAAATCAGTAGTACTAAAGGGACCTACATGTCAATCGGTTTAATAATATGATTAGTACAAAACACTCAAAACCTATCTTAAGATGGACTAAAATAGCACTTTTTGGGTACTAATCACCTAGAGAAACATATCATAGTGCTGGGGCTGATAACGTAGATGCCATTTGTTGTGAATAGAGTTTAATAGGATTAAGTTAGTTTCATTTTTCTTAAAAAAAAAAATCCAATTTTAATTTTTATCTAAATTTAAAATAAAATTTTAAACAAAAATTGAAAATATATATGTTTTTATTTAATTAGCTTGATTGGCCGTGATTTTAAAATTTTGGTCATTAAAACACTTTTAATTGCATTTAATATAAAAATAGGTATTTGATAATATTTTTTGAAAAGCAATTTTGAGACTTCAACAAAACATTTGAAGTGTTTTTAGAGAAGTATGTGTCTTTAAAAAACATTTCAAATATACAGAAAATACCTTTTACTATATTCAAATACTTCCTTTTCTCCTTTCACTCTCTTTTTTTTGACAATTAAACACTTTAATTATAATATAGTAAACTGTTTCCATTAAGACTCGAACTCGGGGACCCTTGTCTTCCT
The DNA here is from genome assembly GCA_016808115.1 of Tetrastigma voinierianum. Taxonomy (NCBI): domain Eukaryota; kingdom Viridiplantae; phylum Streptophyta; class Magnoliopsida; order Vitales; family Vitaceae; genus Tetrastigma; species Tetrastigma voinierianum. The sequence goes on along the minus strand of JAEQBH010007420.1, from coordinate 148,647 downwards.
TATGACTTGCCTTTTTGAAACCAAACACTCTATCGCATGAGCTAGTCATGATGGGCCCTTCCACTCTCATCTTCCTCCTTAATTCCCAACCAAATGGATATTTTAGAAACTCTTCTTATTCTACATTGTTCTCACATCTATTGTACTCTCCATTTTATCTTCATTTTCCCTCCTTTTTAAACGTTTGATTGCTTTGAAATTTTGGTTAGAATTTACGTTTGACAATTTTATAAAACGATGATGCTAAATCATTGTATAATTAAGAGTATTTATTGATAAAAACTAATTGATCATGATCAAATGGATCCAATAAATGTATTACAATGTAATAACTTTATTGAAATAATGAAGCATATCAATTGGTACTGGGGTAGAAAACATGCCTGGCATGGATCCAGAATTATTGGGTGCCATTTATCTCCAAATAAATATGTAGGAGGCAAGATCAAAGAGAAAGATGGTTAGGGTTGAAGATGAATATTTCCTTCTCCCCAAAACGTGTCCTATCAAACCCTTGTGAAATTCTAGGTTCTATTTCATTTATATATAGATAATAAGGAGAACTTGGGTTTTAGTCTTATGGGCTTACTTCAAAGTGAGGGAGAAGATAGAACCATGGGATTATAAGTTAGTTATCATTAAATCATCCCATAAATGACTCATAATTAATATGCACACCATATTAATTAAATTGTAATATGATTATGCTTTAGTCCATAATTAATAAATTAATCTAACATTCCTCCCATCAATGACATAATCATAAACTCAAAATGCTTTCTCACAATAGATTTATATAGCCATAACCAATCATATACAATTAACACAAGAGAATACATAAATCGTACATAATCAGGTGCTTCTAATCAAAATCATAACTCAAATGCTTCAACAAGAGACTTACATAGCCATAACCAATCACATACAATTAACAAATTGAGAGGATGTATAAATCATACATAATTAGGATCTACTAATGAAGAAGACAAGAGTATTGATTCGATAGAAAAACATAATTATGTCATTCATCTTATCAAAATGACATAAAATCACAAGGTAATGACAAACGCCAAATGTGCATGTAATAATGAAATGCATGAGCTTTCCTTACAAAATACATGAAAAGGCAAAATTTCCACTAAAACAAAGAGTTAGGCTCTTAATAATCCCCTTACTGTGTGATGTGGTGTTCTAAACACACAAATAGGTAAGCCTTTGGTTAGGCGGTTCAACAATAACATGTTAGTTGTAAAGGCAGGCTCAATCAAACGAGGGACTCAAGAATCCTTCTTAACAAAAAGAACTTTCCATCGATGTGCTTGAGCGAAGTGCTCTTAGTGTTCCTAGAGAAAGATATGCCCGAATTATCACGTAACAATTCCACTAGCTTTAGAAATGGAGGAACAACTTCCAAAGCTAAAATGAAGTCACAACTATAACAGATGACAAAATTTCATAACAAGCCACATACTCTGCCTCCATAGTAGAAGAAGTTGTAAGTGTCTGCTTGACACATTTCCATGTAACAGCTCCTTCAACCATTATAAAGATATGACCAGAAATGGACTTTTTATCATCCACATAGCCTACATAATCGGAATCACTAAAACCAACCACCCCAAGAGCGTCGGTACGCCGATATGTCAACATGAGATCCTTGGTACCTAGAAGATACCTCAAAACTTTCTTAGCCACTTTCCAATGGCTTTGACCAGGATAACTTAAGTACCTACCCAACACGCCGGCAACAAAAGCAATATTAGGCGCAGTACTTGAGCATACATCAGCTGCCTACAACTCAAGAATAAGGGACTACTTCATACGATTCTATCAATATCATTTCGAGGACATCGCCTTGGAAAATCACACTTTACAATCAAAATCTTTACAAGAAGAACATGATTGCATATTGAACCTTTTCAGAATACATTTAATATACGTCTGAGACAATCTCAAAATGCCACTAGGTCTATCACGAAGTATCTATATGCCCAAGACATAAGATGCTTCCCTAAGATCCTTCATATCAAAATGGCTAAACAATAACTACTTTGTCTCAACTAATAGGTCAATATCATTGGCTGCGAGCAAAATATCATCAACATATAAAACTAAGAATATGTATTTGCTCCCACTGACCTTCATATATATACATTGATTGATGATGGTCTCCTTCAAATCATTAGCGATGACAACTTCATTAAACTTGATACCACACGCTTTGCGTTCTTAAACCATAAATTGATTTTTGGAGCTTACAAACCATGTTTTCCTCAAAATCGGTAGGTTGAGACATGTAAACATCCTCAACTAAGTCTCCATTCAAGAAAGTTATCCTCACATCCATCTAATGCAACTCCAAATCAAAATGAGCCACTATAGCCATAATAATGCATAGAGAGTCTTTAGTGGACACGGGAGAGAAGGTTTCCTTAAAATCAATACCTTCTCTTTGATTGTAACCCTACTTGTCCCTTGGCATTGCGCTTGGTCTTAAACACCCATTTGCACAAAATAGGTCTGTAGCCATTTGGTAAATCTACTAAGCTCCACATTTTGTTATGTGACATGGAAGTCATCTCATTTTTCATTGCATCGATCCAGAAGTTGGATTGAGGACTAACAATGGCTTCTTTGTTGGTAGTTGGATCTGATACATCACCCACATCTTACTCATGCTCCTGCAAGTTAACAATGTAGTCATTTGAAATTGCGGGCCTATACGCCTCTCCGACTCTCGCGGTATATTCATGACTACATCCGGGGCTACTAGGATCTTTACATCTGTGGCATCGGATCTACATCCTCAATTGGTTCATCATCGGTAGTGGCTACTGGATGTTAGTCAACAATAGGGCCAAAGATCGGAGTGGAAGCAATAGGCATAGGGGAAGGTGTAAAAACTGTGTGTTCTTGAACACAATTTCTTCTCGCCTCTTAGCTTATACTCAAAAGATTTCATCCCTAAATAGATAGCTTGATCTGACTCAATCACTCTAGTGGTGTGCGCAGACAATAAAACTTGGAACCTCTTGATCCCACACAATAACTAATAAAGTACCCACTGATGGTTTTTAGATCAAGCTTCTTGGATTGCGGGTTGTACGGTCTCACTTCAACATTGCAGCCCCAAATATGGAAGTGACGAAGACTAGGCTTCTTCTGTGACCATAGCTCATATGGAGTCTTAGGAATAGACTTACTATTGTGTACCCAAGTGTGTGCACAATTATCCGTAAGTATATGGGCCAACAAGTAATATAGTGGACTTTAAGAGTCCGGATATCGATCCCACGGGGAATGGGCTGTAGTGCTTGATTAACCAAGTACCTTAACTAATTGAACTCCTCACTATTTAAGCTATCAATTTAAATGATTGATTCAAATAAAAACAACTAACAAAAAGAAATGAAAAGGTTGGATGTTAGGGAGGCTTAAACACTGAATGAAACAAACTCTAAATATTACTCAATGAAAATGGGTTCTAAGGTTAGTCTACTTCATCATGTATTTGAGATTTCCTAGCCAAAAGGTCATCAAGTGAATAATCTATGAATTACTGGGTCAAAGGAGCGATAAATATGTGACTCTATCAGTACATGTAGGTCATAATTTCTCAATCTCATCACGGCCCAAAGATCGCTTATATAGGCAACAAGAATGATAATAAGGCAAATTATCCCTCTTAGGCATTTCATCGATCACCTTCATAGTCCATACAAAGAAAGGCCTTAACTATGTGAACTTATTCACCTATCATAGTCCATCTAAGATTCACACAATGTTGTGGGTGACCTAACATTTAAATAATTCTTTCACACATCATTGAAGCATGTCAAAAAGTTATCTTAATCCTAGCCACAATCAAGATAGCACAAATAATACCCAAAAACATCAACAGGTGCATAAATTATAACCAAATGTAGTTCAAAGTATCACATAAAAGAAATGTTCATACATGAATCCATAAACCAACCTTAGATACAAAATTTAGCCTAACATTGGAGAGTATATCATACAAATAAGAGGATTTAACATGATTTCAAAAGCTAAGGAGTAAGGGTTTAGAGAAACAAATGAATGGAGAATAGATCTTCTTCTTCTTCTAGCCCTTCAATCTTCAAGCTCCTCCTTTGATTTTCCTCTTCTTTGTAAGAAATCTCCCCTTTATAGAGCTCTCTCTAAGGTTCTTTTCAATCTATTCCCACCCTAGGTTACGGAACACTTTCTTTTATACGGGTTGTTTCTGTCTCACCGAGGGTTTTAAAGGGCATATTTCTAGGTTGCTCTCGTTTCAACCCATGACCTTTGGGACCAACCAAGTTGATCAATTGGTTGTATGCTAGACCATGGCCCCGAGCAAGGCACTGGCTCAACTATAGCTCGAAGCCCCGTGACGAGCACCCACAATGTGTTTAGCGTTGAGGGCCACAATTCTATAAGTTTCCTCCAGTTTCGATCATTTTTCTTGTAATGGCCATAATTCCAACCTCCGAACTCCAAATTTGATTATTCAAAACTCTATAGAAATCTAAGAGGGAGTAGAATCCATATATGATCCACTTGGAACTATTTTTTTAAAACCTAGAAAAATTTTAATTTTTCTGAAAAATGGTAAAAATAATAAAATTGCCGAAATGGTTCAAGGAAGCCTGAAATTTTTTCTAAATCTCAGATGACTAAAACGGACTTCACCGTTGGATTCGTCTCACGAAATATAGTTACCCATAAAATTTTCTGGCCAAATTCGGTGATAATCAGATTTTTCATTTTTCTAAGGCCGAAAGTGTCCGATGGACTCCCAAAACGGGATTTTGAGAAAATCTCGAAAGAGGAAAAAATAAATTAAGTAGTTCATTTAAAATAAATTGAATTTGAATCGATTTAAATAAATTGTTTCAGGCAGAACAGACTCCAGATAAGTCAGACACGTGCGTGACGTGGCAAAGCATTTGGAAATTAAAATGACTTAAAAGAAAATGAGAGGGGTGGGCTATAGAACATCCCCTTTTTTGGTTTTTACGTGAGAGGAGAAGAGAGAGAGTAGAGAGAGAAACTCCAACTTCTCTCTACGATCTACGAGGCTCGGTTGCTTGGTTTTCGTCGGGCCAAGAACGAAAGTTTATCTACTCAACGAGGGCTACACGTGGTACCAAAACGAGGGATTTCTGGGCCGAGGATCTGGCGGAGAAGTTCAGGAAATCAAAGGTTTCGGGTTTAGGAAGTGTCCACGGGACTTGCTAAAATTTCTTCTACGCTCCAAGAGGTAGGGATTCGTCCTACTTTGGTTTATTTTTCATTCTAGGGGCTGTTTGGTTGAGTTTTAATGCCCTAGGGGACTGTTTGGCCGTTTTTTTTCCTATACCGCTTTGAAAAAATAATGGGTTAGCGGGAATAGTGCCCGCTTTGACCATATATGATGTCCATTTCTTGTAATGATTTTCGATTAGAAAAAGGGAGAATTTGGACTAGTATCCTTCAAGGTAATTGTATCCCTATCTGAGAAATTGATGTTAGGCTTTTAAATCACCCAAATTTGACATCTATAGCCCAAGTTATGGTCCATTATCCTGACTTACAGTTGCTCTCGCTTTTGATTCAACCTATCATTCCAGATTTTTGAGACTGATTTTCAGTTGGGAAAAAGTAAGAATTTGGACTAGTATCCTTCAAGGAAATTGTATCTCTATCCGAGAACTTGATGTTAGGCTTTGAATCACCAAAATCATTCCCTATAAATTTCGCTATGGTCCGTTTCTCCGAGACTTCTACAAACTTATATTGCTAATGGTTTGTGTCCAAATTTTTAGACTGTTAGGGGACTAGTTTCTGAACTAAGTTCGAACTATTCTATGGGCTATGATGGCTTGTTGTGTGGAATGTTTTTTGGGCATCTCTATGCCACAAGTGTCACTAATTAAGAGTGACGGTTCGGGGTGTCAATGTGTGTGCTCTAAATATGTTACATGAGATGAATTTATTGAGGTAGCAATACGACGCGGTTTTACGTTTCAAGCCATTGGTCATCGTAGAACATATGTTAATGAGAAACGTTTATATATGCCAATATGAGTTGATATGAAACAAACGATTCATAGTCGCGGTGATGATCGTCTCAGCACACCGTAAGTGGTGTGAATCGGGTGGTTGTCCATGTAGCATTCATTATGGCTGTGACATGATATAACATGCAATGGCATCTTACTGTATATACATGGGACATCGACAAATGGGTGTGAGTGCATGGTTGGTAAATCGATACTGTGTTTGGTGTTCATGGTATGTCGTATACATGGCAGATCGGTTAATTATGTTTAGTTGGTTCACGCGAGCCTTGGTGAAATGGGATAACATCCAAAATGAGTCTCACGGCGCATAAAAGTAAGGAAATGAAAAATACGTGTGTTGGGTATAGCAAGGAGTGGATGATACCGGGGTGAAAAACCCGCAGATTCGGGTTAGATATATGTATCCAACGATGAAAGTACGCGAAAGTGCCTGGCATGCAAAGCCCGCGTGAGACTCGAAAATTCCTCTTACCCACAAAACACTGGGACTTGGTCAAAATGAATATCGTGAGTTTGTCCAATGGATTTTGATTTATAAAATAAAAAGCTTTTGTTTTAAAACGTCACATGGAACATAAATGACGGCTTTCACACTCGCATATGCATGTGAGGAGTCGGTGAGGACTCGTGATACGGACAGGTGAGTCACATTCTCACCCATGGCATGTGGTGACATTTGAGTAGGAATATGTATGTTTTTACTTGAATGTGTGAAATGGCATTGCATGTGCACTTAGGTGGGAAGTAAGCCTTGTAGGAATTATTCTCTACTAGGCATTGCTCACCTCGTCATGGGACCATATTTCAGGTGCAGGTGGTACACCGGAGGACATCGCTTCTTCAAGGCCGTGATTTTGAAGGAAGCCAGAATGTGGCTTATCGAACAAAGGAGACTCTGCTCGATTTTGTGAAAATATGGATCTCGATAAATGGGGCACAAATAGCAGGTATCGGCAACATGAAATCCACACACTCACATGGGTTGACGGGGTTGTCACTGGACTCGGCTTGGGCGCTACAATTTCAAGCCATTAGGTATACTGAAAATCCCAAGCTTAGGAAGGTTGTTGCATGTAGTGTCTTGGAAAATCTCCCTTTTAGCTTTAGAAGGCCATATATTTTTCATTCATACTCTGAGTTGATAAATAAAAATAAAATGATAAAATTAAGTAACTATAGAATTGAGATAAAATTAAAAACATTTATTAAAAAATATATATATAAATTTTATAAAATAAATTTTAATTATCTTATATTATATAATTTTAAATCAGATATTAAAATTATTTTTAAAATAATTAAAACATTAATTTTTATCCATAACAACCAATTAATCTATTTCTTTAGATCAGAAGGTCTCAGAATGAACAAATAGCAAAAACTCATGTGAAAAACGATAATATTGTCCTTCACCTTGTAAAAGTCATTTAAGTAATTTCATCATTTTTATAAGATAAGAATGTTATTTGAATGCAATTTTTGCTTATTCAAATATCCTAATAAGCTTTGATAAGTGTTTTTAATTTATAACTCTCACATCTCTATAGTGTTTTTTAATTTTTAATTTTAAAATTTTATGTTTAATAGTCTATAAATATTTAAAAAATATAAAAATAGATTCAAAATATGAAAATTATAAATATGAAAATATTAGGAAAATTATCAAAACCCCTAAACTTTCAAAACCTTTGCATTTAAATCCTAAGCAAAAAAAATTAATTTTTAAATAGATAAACTTTCATTTTAATAGCACTTGTAGCCTCGAAATATCCAACCCTGCATCCTAACCATGATTATGATGAGTTGGCTACAACGTTGGCAAAGCCAAAGGTGATTAGAGTTTTTAGATAATTAATAGTAAACTAATATGATTTTGTTTGCCTAAGTTAATTGACTAAGAACGAAAAGCCCGAACTGACACTTCTTCGACTTCCTTTCGTCAACGATTTGTGTATTGCCTTACACTCCGATTGCATTTCTCCATCTAAAGTGAGCTCTCATCACATCTTTACGTATATATGTTTCTTAAGTTGTGGATTGGATTGTGGCTTCTCTTCGCTGACCTTTCTCTCGGTTTTTTTTCATTATATATTTTTTTCAACCTAGAGTTTGATTAATCCTGAAGGAGATATTTTTCTTCTTTATCCAAATGTATTGCAATTTGTCTCTTAACTTGTGGATTGTTCGATCTTTTTTTTTTTCGGTCCAAACTTTGATTGATTTGACTTTCATTAAGAAGCATGTGAAGTAGATATCTGTTTTCTGGTTTTTTTTTTATGCATTTGGGTTAACATTGTGAGTTGTTGAAGAATGAGACAAAAGATCTTTGCGTCATTTTGCTTTGGTTTCTTGTATGCGGGTCATATGTTTGTTGTAATGTTTGTGTAAGAATGTTCAAACTATGTTCCGAAATAGTGATGAGAAACTTGTCAATTTTTGTAATTTTGTATCCATTTCAAATTGTCAATTTTTTTTGTAATTTTTTGAGATTTTTTTTGAAGGGTGAAAATCGAAAATTTGAATGTTGAATTCTTGAGGACTTTTGTTTGGCTTCCTGGAAAATGTGTAAAAAATAAAGAGAATTTTGAATATTGAATTTGTACCTATCTAGCTGCCTGGAAAATGTGTCAATTTATATCAAAATTTGAGTGTTGAATTTTTACATGTTTGATTGTCGGGAAAAAAGTCTAAAAATTAAATCGAAATTTGAATGTTGAATTTGAATTTGTACCTGTTTGGCCGCATGGAAAATATGTAAAAATTAAATCGAAATTTGAATGTTGAATCTATACATGTTTGGTGTAGTACTTTCTCCAGGCCGAATTGCTTATGTCCAAACTGAACTGGTTGGCCTTAATCTCTACTCAATTTCATCTTATCAAAATCATTTATCAAAATACTTCAGAAGGCTACACTTCAGTTGGTATAAAATCCTTTTCAAATATGTGGAAGCGCTTAAAGGGGTGTTTCCATTTCATTTCATTCATGCAAAAGTACACTACTATAAAGGCATATCAAGTCTTTTCTAAATGATTTATAAAATAGACATTCAGAGTTGAAATTGTTTTTACAAAATATTGATGTTCCAAAAGAGATATGGGGTGAATGCATATGTCGGAACATAGTCCGCAATTCTTTCTTTATGACTCGAAGCTCCTCGATCTTGCTTTTTGCTCCTATTCAATCGGTACTTGCACATAGATAGCACTACACGCTAAGCATTTTCATGCTTAGTGGTTCTATACAATTCCATTCTCGGTTTTAGTTTAAATCAAATCATGCAGATGCTTTTACTTCAACTAAACTTTCAGGATCTTTTTGATAATCACGTCAATACAATTCATATACTTATTTCATATATACAAATCATTTATGGTTCATTGATCAAATCCAAATATACACTTCCATATGCAATAAGTCATTGAAAATCAAATCATGCATTTCACAATACTCTATTCATTTCAATTCGTAATCATGCTTTTCAATTTCAATTTGTTACAATCTCAAATCAATTCAACTTGCTTCACCCTTAATAAATTTAACTCATGTTTTCATATACGTGATATGGAATCATCGGCACAGCCTCGCCGGGGTCATGGTACGGTATAAAAATAGCTTTGAACATAGCACGTCCCCGGGCTATTGACTGTTATTAAAAAAAATCAATTAGTGAACACTGCGCATACTGGCCCCGTTGAGCTGCCGACGATTGACACATCAATACAATCGTCAATATCGCTATTTTGATCCCTATCGTATACCACAATCTATCTCATACTAACTAAATGGTTAACATTCAATTAAGTATCAAATCTTTTGTAGCAATATACAGTACAATATGTACATTTGTATAAACGGTTCATTTTCAATACTCATGAAATTTTCATTTGCAAACATTTCACAATCAATTTCTTCAAATCAATTAAAACAATCAATATGCTTTTCTTATGCATTTAGAACAAATAGTTCAAATCTTGAAACGAATAGGAAGATAGAACAAACTAAAAATTGTCGCTTGATTCCACCTTTGGAATCTGACTTCAATGCGGCTTTCAGCCCCTATTCAAATACAATGTCAATCACATAATAGTAGGTTATTCTAGGAGTTTTTGGTCAGGTTTATAGCTCCACCGATACCCTTCATACTTGAAAATTTTCTGGGGACACATGAGCCATAATTTGCTTATGCTTCTTTCAAGAAAACTTTATCTCTATGAGTCTATTTTTAGTAGGAATTGGAATCATCTCATTTGGATCACCCAAACACAAGTTACAACATTTTAATGCAAACGTCGCATGTCACTAATTTGGTTACCAATGCTTTTCTCACTCAGGGTCTTAACTCCATAAATTGGTAATGGTCCTTCTATGACGGAGAAGCCATGTTTCTAAGGTTTCTTCAATAATTAGAATCATCCAATTTGGATCACTTCTCAAAACTCAAGTTATTACATTTTGCATCCATACTACTCCAATTTGCGCGTAATCGTGATCGTTTCACATAGCTCCACTTTGAAAAATTTATGGCACTTTATGTTACAATTTGCATATACTTACTTTAAGTAAATTATTCCATAGAAGTCTATTTTACCTTAGAATTTTGAATCACTCAATTTGGATGAGTGGGAAATCAACTTATGGCCAAAACACTATAACAATACCCAAAATAGAGCATAACCCGTGAGCTTTGCCCTGGCTCACCTTAAGCTTCATATTTGGGGCCTTAGAGCCACAATTTTGCTCCTTGTCCCTTCTATACCTTTGTATACTTCATCTCTATGGTTCTTTAACAATTGAATCACTTCATGGGGATGATTATAACTTAATCTATAGCCAAACAAGAATTAGGGTCTTGACAAAATTTCAACACAAGATTTCCTTCAAAACCCAACATGTTCCTTTACAAACATTACACAAAATCAATCCAACTAACAATACTCTTCAAAACTCAACCTAACACAACCCCAAAACTCATTTACAACCAAAACAAAACTCTCTTTTATCTACATCAGGTTTTCCCCAACATCAAAATCACAAAAGACTTAGTTTTCAGGGTCTTCACTTACCTTACCTCTTCAAATCCACTTCTAAGCCGTTGATCACAAAGCGAGCCAAAGGTTTTAAGAAAACCCCACCTAGAACTTGATATTTCCCAAGCCTAGCCTCTTCTCCCCCTTTTTTCCTCTCCTTCTCTAAAAAACGGGATTGCTCAAGAATGAGCTCCTAAAGACCACATTTTGGTCTTTATCCTCATTTTAGTGTAAGGCCATGTTTGGCCTTCCACACCTATTCTCAGTTTCTCATTTTTTTGGTCTTAAGTCACTTATTTTTCATAAGGCCTTGTTTGGCCACAAAAAAAATGCATTCTTTTGACTTAAGTTTCTCTCTATTTGCTTTATAGCTCTATATTTCATTTTATTTGCACTTCAACTCTCATATTTGCTAATTTTTTTACATATAAACTTATTTGATAATTGACCTCTTAGGTCCTCATTTTACAAATTTCAAATTCGCTTTACACTTGGGTAATTTACAATTATTCTTGCATTCTCATTTTACAAATTTCAAATTTGCCCTTTACACTGGGTAAATTTCCGTATCTAATCAATTCTCACTTAAAGATTTAATATTTGCATTTGCTTTAGCCATATATTAATTTAATCAACATTCATTTAACAATTTAGTAATACCTAAGTTTCACTAAATTTATACCCTAATATTTAATAAAATTAAAAAAAAAATTCTAGGGTATTTTTGGGGCGTTACATTTGGCCTCTTGGAAAATGTGTGAAATGTAAATAATTAATTTGTACCTATTTGGCTACTTGGAAAATCTGTAAAAATCAAATCAAATTTGAATGTTGACTCTGTACCTGTTTAGTTGCTTGGAAAATGTGTAAAATTTTAATCAAAATTCGAATGTTGAATTTGTACCTGTTTGGATCCTTGAAAATCTGTAAAATTTAAACTAAAATTTGAATGTTGAATTTGTACTTGTTTGTCTCCATGCTAAATGTGTAAAAATTAAATTGAAATTCGAATGTTGAATCTGTACTGATTTGATTGCTTGAAAAATGAGTAAAATTTAAATCAAATTTTGAATGTTGAATTTGTACCTGTTTGGAATCCTGGAAAATGTTCAAACTATCTTCCGAAATATTGATAAGAAAACTTGTCAATTTTTTTATCAATTTCAACTTGTCAATTTCTTTGGTGGGATGAAACAGTGATAAAAAAACTTAATTAAGATCCATTTACATAAATTTCTTGTCTATTTCAACTGGTCAATTTTATTTTTTGAGTATACTACTGATAGTTTGTTGCAAACTACGACAAAAATCGGGCGTTTACCGACTGGTTTAAAATCTGGCTGTGGTGCTGAAACGATTTTATTTAAATCGTGTAAAAATCGCGATTTTTCTGGAATGGTCATTTTTTGCCGATTTTTCGCAATTGATGTACGCTACTCGAGGAGCGCCCGCCGCGATTTTCGTCGTGATGATCGGCGATAATTCAAAAATCGCCAGACGCCGCAATTTTTCCCCGAATTATCCCGCTCCTGATATTTTTCTCTTCGCTTTTGATATGACGTCCGCATTTCATTCACTTTTGAAAAATCTAACGCTATATTTTTAATCCAACGGTTGATTTTAAATCTGAAGCTTGATCTAACGGTCCATAATGATTTCTAATGGATATATGATGATCCAACGGTTAGATTTGAACCAAAATCAAATCCAACGGTTAGAAATAAATCACAACGGTTTTTTGACAATCCAATGGTTATTTTGACTCCAAAAAATTCTATAAATAATTTCTAAAATCATACACTTCATTACAAACTCATTCATCCACATCTAAGTCTCCATTTCACTCTCAAATAATTTTTCTTTGTTCTTTATCCTAATTCTTTGGAAGATCTTTGTGAATTAAGGTATGTTTCTTTTATTCATTAATTTTGTTTTATATATGTTATTTAGTTTTATTTTTGGTTTTGGAAGTAGTTTATAATATATATTTATATTATAGTTTTATTTTATTTTTATAATTTGATAATACTATAGCATAATTTTTAGTTAAATAATTATATTAGTTATTTAGTTAATAGTTATTTTGTTATATAATGTTTCAAATTTATATTGCATTATAATCTTGTTTTAGTTATATAATGTTTGGAAACATTTTTATACTATAATTTATATTTTATATTATAGTTTTATTTTAGTTTTATTTAATAATATACTTTAGTTAATTAATTATATTATTTATTTACTTAATAGTTATTTTAGTTATATAATGTTTGAAACATTTTTATACTATAATCTATTTTATATAATAGTTTTATTAAGTTTCATTTGATAATATAATTTTTAGTTAATTAATTATATTATTTATTTACTTAATAGTTATTTTAGTTATATAATGTTTCAAACATTTTTATACTATAATCTTATTTTTATACTATAGTTTTATTTTAGTTTCATTTGATAATAAATTTTAGTTAATTAATTATATTATTTATTTACTTAATAGTTATTTTAGTTATATAATGTTTCAAACATTTTTATATTATAATCTTATTTTTATACTATGTGACACCCCAAAATCGGGGTCCTGAATACCCAACTAGCTTAACATCGTGGAATGTTAAGTGACCCGACATCTCTTCACGAAAAATCGGCAGGCTATATTTAGCTCTACCTGAAGATATCACTCGTCTCACCAACATTCATATGAGTAAAAACAGATCTTGGGCTCATATAAATCAATACTCATCACAATATATATGTATTCAACTATATCCAATAGTTTCAAGAGTTAATAAATGACTTTATACAACATATATTAAAATTTAAATTCAATACATGAGCATCATAAAACCAAAGCCATTAACCGGCTTTCTAAAGCTACTATGACGAAACGCCTCCTCGCGGCGCTCCCGTATTCGAAAAATATGTTCCCCGATGTGGTGAGCTAATGCCTCGCAGGGTAACCACTAAACTGACTTTACTCTCCACCTAAGCTGTGTTATGCACGCTCAAAGTAACAAACATTCAAGTAAATGCGTGATCCTACTGAATGTCTACTGTTTCTAACTTATATCCCAGTCCTCACCTAATTCCCCACACTTGCCTACTACGCATGAGAAACATTATTTTTTTTTTACAAAGATATTTGTTATTATTCAGTACTACCTCTCCGATATAAGTAGTAGACTACCTCCGATGTTATATTTAGTGGACTACCCTCCGAGATATGTTAATTGGGCCAATTCGACGATTGATATTTTATATATGGACTACTCCTTCTATATTATCATGGACACACTGATAATTTTGTCATTAGTCAACCCTCCAAATCTATTCTCTCGAGACCACCTCATGTAATACTCTTATTGCTCTAGGTACTCCTGAAGCAGATATGGAATGCATGATACACCATAATTCTATAACACATGCAAATATATTTAATCATGCATATATTCATGGTAATTAAATCTCACAAACATGTTATGTAATTTTCCACATTCCATTACACCAAAAAATTAGCTCACTACACTCATCAAACACGAGCAATTAGATTTGAATTACTCAACCAAGCATTACTACAAAATATTTTGTTAACACCATTCCTATGAATGAAGAAACCTCGGTTTACTATTCCCGACAAATCACAATCACCTGGCTCACTTTGTAACCCGAATTTCATGGCCATTTCCCGCCCATACAAACCAATACATGATTTATTTCACAATTTACACAATTAATGTCCTAAACAGCCCGTGAAACTGATACGAAATGTCCGGTCTCAAAACTTGAACACTCGTTCCAAGATTTGGAACCGATCAAAAGGCCGTTCAAGACCTCAAACCAACCGAAACATTATATAGAACTTAAACAAAGTGTAAAAACTGAGTAGGATGAAACCCCTACCTCATGGAGTTTGTCGAAACTCCTCAAAACCGGTGCCCACGCGTTGTCCTCTCTGCGTAGAATAGCTTTCCTTCTTAGCCCGAAGGATTTCGACGATCGGATCGCCCGATATTTTAGAGAGAAATTTCTCTCTAAAAAAACCTTCAAAATGGCTAATGTATCCATTTCCCTTTCTCCCACGCTTTTAGCTCAGATTTCCAAATGCAGATGACACTATCAGTTTTGTCTTTTCTCACTTAAACAATTCCAAAATGACATTTATGCTCTTGTTTTCCCGCTTGACACTCTGACTATCTCGTCGTCCGCTTTCATCCTTTATCTATCATGCAACTTATGGCACATGAGCACGGTTATATGTAACTTTTGTCACATCGAATATCGCTTTACTTCAAGACCAAATGTGATGCCTCAAAACGCGCCAACTCCAACACCGTCTCTAATCTAATAAATTCACTTGCTAGCTAGATTTCGTGAGACGATTCCAACGGTGAAATCCGTTTCATCATCCAAAATCTAGAGAATAAATTCCGAATTTTTGAGCGAAATTACGATTTTACCATTTTTCCATAAATTGGAATTTCTCTGGTCTTACATTCTCCCCTCCTTAAAAGGAATTTCGTCCCGAAATTCTGGACAATCATACTCACTAACACATGCAACGTGGCACTCTACTACATGCATAAACTCGCCATTTAATTATTAAACGATTAAACTACGTACCTTCATCCCTAAACGAGAAGGGATATGTGGCCCGCATCGTGTCCTCGCGCTCCCACATGGACTCCTCCACTCCATAGTGTCGCCATAGCACCCTTACTAGCCTCACGGTCTCAAGGCCGCAAAACCCGATCACGGCTGTCCAAAAATGCACATTGGTCCCTCCGAAGGTCCCATCACGTCAACCTCGACCGTCCTCAATCCACTACATGAGCCGGATCCGCGTGATACTCCGTGAGCATGGAGACGCGGAAAACACCCCGTGACACTGGATATGCCGGCCGGTAAAACCAACCGCACGCCATGCTACCTATCCTCTCAAGCATCTCGAAGGCCCAATGAATCTCGGCGATAGCTTCCACGCCAAGCAAACCCGACAACTCCTCCTCTTAGGAATCACCTTCAAGGAAACGTGATCACCAACCCTCGAACTCTAAGGGTCGACGCCGCATATCTGGTGATAATCTTTCGCCTACCGAAATAGTGAGGAAGACGTCACGTCAGATCGCTTCACCTTCTCCGAGGTGTCTCTAATCAAATTAGGACCCGTGATGGAGCTCTCTCCCACCTCGGTCCAACATAACGATGATCTACATGGCCTCCCATACAATGCCTCAAATGGTGCCATCTCAGATAATTTGTTGCTTGGTAATCGTTGTTGCAAAGGACCTACTCAAGGGCAATTGCTCTTCCCAACTACCCTTTATGATCCAGACGATGTTCATGAAATGCACCTCTTAACACTGTATATAATCCAATTAATATGTAACCCTACATAACCCCGCTTATGTATGTTGTGACAAGGCTCTCAGAAAGCATGAATTTATACTTATGTTTTATGAAATTAATAAAAGTGTCAGATGTATTACATTTAGCTATTTTAAAAGCAATGTATGAATGAACGGGCCAGAATCCGATTTATTAATGTAACTGATAACCCTAAGTATAACAATTATACACGAGGATCGAGGTTATGGATTATAATCATATTGTCCGTAATAAATTAATTGAAGCCGGGGGATCTTCAAATTAAATATTACCGGGCGGTCCGCTATCATTGAGAATGAAGTGACTCTTAATCCGGTCACTAATGTGGCGCACAGCTGGAGTTCCATATATAATAAGATTATATAGGATGTGACTAAGGTACGGGGGCCGAATTCTTTAAATACCGTTTGTCTCAAGAATTCAACAATGCCGCTGACATCATGGCACGTGCCTCAAC
Organism: Tetrastigma voinierianum; assembly: GCA_016808115.1. Classification (NCBI taxonomy): domain Eukaryota; kingdom Viridiplantae; phylum Streptophyta; class Magnoliopsida; order Vitales; family Vitaceae; genus Tetrastigma; species Tetrastigma voinierianum. The sequence continues at coordinate 131,704 of JAEQBH010007420.1, read as the reverse complement.
CCAGTGTCACATTCTGCTTATGTCAACGGCCTTGAGTCACGGGTTAAAGCTCGCTATGAAATGGGCCTAATACTTGTGTCTTAGAGGTCATATTGATGTATGCAATCGAATGTGAACTATGGACATGAATCCAACCTTCCTATGGAAGTCGGATAATGGTTCCCTTAAGTGTTGTTCTCCGAATCGAACAGCTTGAAAGTGCTCTAATTTATAACAAAGCTTATAAATTAACTGCTCACTATGGATTAATGGAACTTAAGGATCAAGATATAATTAGAGGGGCAAAACGGGTAATTTCACCCACTCTAGTTATGAACCACTTCTCGAGGATAGAATCGCATGTAATGATTAAATCAATGGACACTCTAAATTTCCGAAAGTAAAATCGACATCGTAAGGGACAAGAGTTCAATTTCAAGTTTTAGTGGAATAACTCTGAAATTAATAAATTAAAATAATTGATTAAAGAGTTTAATTAATTATTTGTCCTATTGGAGCTTGAAATTACAGTCCATGGGTCCCAATTCCACCTCCTATATTACTACAATGAACGATTCAGATCTGGAACAATACACTCTAGGTTTTTCATCTAGATCTGTTCTATGCACTAACACATGAGGCAAGGGATCTCTAAGGGGAAGAGACTCTCTAGAAGACTAGGGTTTGAAAAACTTCCTTTTTTCCTTTTTCTTTGGTTTCTCTTCAAAGATTTACCACCACGAAATATATCTCTCATTTCTGGTTTTTATAGACGCTTCAAATCCTTATCGATAAGAAAACGACTAATTATATTTAATATTATTAGTTCAAATCCTTATCGTATAAGAAATGAATTAATAATATTTAAATTTTAATTCAAATCCTTATCGTATAAGGAAACGAATTAATTATATAATACAATTCAAAATATTATTACCTTTGCTGTATTATTTCCTTATTCAACGAGCAAACGAATAAATTCGAATTTAAATACAATTTATTGTTATTTGTAATTTTAAAAATAATTCATCATTTTAAATTACTACAAAGAGAGTGCAATTTATTCCAAATCATGAATCGTCTATCAGAGTAATATAGGAGGAATTGGGATTCATGGACTCGTAATTTCAAGTCTAATAAATTCACAATTAATTAAACTCTTTAATCAATTATTTTAATTTATTAATTTCGTAGCTTATTCCATTAAAAACTCAAATCGAACTCGGTTCTTACAATGATTTTACCTGAAATTTAGGAGTGTCCATTGATTTAATCATTACATGCGCTTCTATCCTCCAAGAAGTGGTCTCATAACCCAGAGCTCCGTGAAATTACCGCTTGCCCTCTAATTATATTCCTGATCCTTGTTCCATTAACTTAATTAGTGAACAAGCTTAATTTATAAATTGCTATAAATTAGAGCACTCAAACTCTGCCTGGGCCTTAACTAATAATTTAAGGGAAACTAACTGGCCCAAATTTCCATAGGAAGGGTTGGATTCCATGTCCATAGTTCACATTCCCAGCTGCATACATCAATGGGCCTCTAAGACACAAGTATTGGGCCCATTTCATAACGAGCCGAACCCATGACTCCAAAAGGCCCGCTTGACATAAACAGGAGTCTATGACTACTCAGATTGAGACTGACCAAGATATGATCATCTAGTGGCGCTCGTTTGAATTCTGAGACAACGGCATTTAAAAGAATTCGAAAATCGCGCCTTGGTCCCGTCCTCGATAATCTTATTATATATGGAGCCTCCACTTACTGTCGCCACATTAGTGACCCGATTAAGGTCACTTACTCAATGATAGCGATCGCCTTAAACATATTTAATTTGAAGATCCCCAAACTTCAATTAATTTATTACTGACAATATGGATTTATAATCCATAACTCGATCCTCCTCGTATAATTGTTATACACTAGGTTATGGTTACATTAATAAATCTTAGGATTTTCCTAATGCTTCATTCATACATTATGCACAAAATAGCTAAATGTAATAAATACGACACTTTATTAATTTCATAAAACATAAGTATAACCATGCTTACTGCACTATCCCTAACAATCTCCCACTTGCTCTAAAGCATGCGGAGACATGTCTTAAACTCCATCCCATAAGTGACCCTCAAACGATTTTGCGTAACGCTCGTGAACTGATCCGTAAGGCTGTCTCGCGATGCTATCTTCATAATGTTCACGCTACCCCGGCACGATCTCTAATCGATGATACTTCCTCTCTATATGTTTCTCCAAGTGTGACTCCTGGTTCTCGAGGCTACCCACCGTTGTCACAAAGTAAAGCAATTACAGGCCTATCCATACTGGGAACAACTTCCAGATCTGTAATGAACTCTCGAGCTGCACTCGCTCTCTTTAGCCGCTTCATTGTCGCTATATATTCAAATTCTTCCATGGTAGAACTCGCGATAGCCGGATTGTCTGACACTCTCCATACTACGTACCTCCACCACTAAGAGTGAATACCGACTCCAGACGTTGACTTTCACTGTCCTTTATTGTCCCGACATGGTCGAATCAATATATCCTATGGGATTCGTGTCACACCGAATAAATCAACATATAGTTTCTTGCCTTCACAGACTTGAGAATGCCATCACATCCAAGCTAACCTGTATCGGATTCGTAACGGCCGACACTCCTATCGCATAGCAGATGTCCTGGTCTTGTACGCATGGCATACATGAGGCCGCCCACCGCCGGAGCGCGAAGGAACCTGGCCTGCAGTCCTCTCTTCCCGAGGTGTCGTGAGACACCGCTTCCTTAGAGAGGATAATCCGCTCCGCCTGGGTGAGTTGACCCTTCACTCCTGCATCGAATGGAAAGCCAAAGATCTTATCAATATAAGATGCTCGAGATAAGGCCAGAGTCCGCTCTCTGGGCGTAATCCCTTATGATTTTGATCCCGGCATATAACCCGTATTGGTCTCAAATCTTTCATTTGAAACTTTTCGACTAGCCATTTCTTTTACGCCGCATAATAATCCTATATCATTCCCAATGAGGAATATAATCTACGCATAACACCAAAAGACTACTTTGGTTTCCTTTGATGTACTTGCGGTACACAAGGTTCATCAACATTTTCACCAAACCGAAGGTTTTGATCAGTTCCCATCAAAACCTTAGTTCCTTAAGATCTGAAGCTCGCTTAAGCCCATAAATGGACCTGCCGCCTTGCGTAATTTTCGCCTTGGCCTTCAACTATGAAACCCTCCGGTTGCACTCATATAAAATGCTTTCATCAAGATAACTATCTGCAAGGCCGCCTTGACATCCATTTGCCATATCTCATAATCAAGAGCGGTAATGGAAAGTTAAGATGCGCAATGGATTTAAGAAGCACTAGAGAAAGTCTCTTCATAATCGACTCTCTTGTGTATAGCCTTTTGGCTACTAGCCGTGCTTGAAAGTCTCCACTTTCCCATCCACACCTCTCTCTTCTTATAGATCCATTTGCACCCAATGGGCCCGATCACTCGTGAAGATCTACAAGTTCCCAAACGTAACTGAATACATAGATTCCATTTCTTGTTCCATGGTCGTTAGCCATTTGTCCTTATCAGATCATCCATCGCATGCTTGTATGACAATGGATCACATCACTAGTATCGGTTACAAATAAATATTTGCTTCACCGGATCTCAATCAAGCAGCCCACACACCTCAAGGAAGGAGGGCGGAATCAAGACCCCGCGCAGTGGAGTCGTTTCAACCCTACTCGCCAACAAATCTCCTATAACAAGAATAAGTATAGATCCGATCTTCACTCTTTGATATTAATATGTGTTTGCATGGGCCCGCGAAATAAGATTTTCCGAAAATTTTAAAACCTAATTCCACAAGGCTTTGATTTTATTTCCATCGTTGTAAACGCCACTTCCTAAGGCTATAATCATCGACAATCCAACGGACCACAACCTAGTCCATGTCATGAATGACATCCATATACCGAGCCCTCACCGGCTCAACAACACCCAATGCACTTCAAAGGGGTATCCAAATCTCGAGTCACTCCCCGACTCCAACACCAACCTAAGTCCACGTGATAACCCGACCGTGTTTTCATCTCGATTAACATAACTTCACCTGTACACCGAGCCTTACATTTCAATCGAACTATGAGTCTTCATCGACGTAGTCCTAAAGACAAATCCCAACCCCACTACCAAGAGTGGTGAATGACCGCATCGTGCACCTGCGCACACCCTACTCGACGCGATGTTACCGCGGCACACGAACGCAACAATGCCATAATCGACACCCAACTTAAAGGTCCACCATGCAGCAGACCCGAGATCACTCACTCATAATCCCGACCTATCGTGTCAACTCTCACCCTCTTCATCCAGGAAGAACATCTATACCGGCTTCTCTAAAGGCTCTAATCTTAAACCCAACTAAGGGCCAGTCGGGTATGACAACCCGGCTAAGGTCTCAATTACTGACAACCCGATGGCTGTTAACTCATCCATGTGTCAAGCCCGACATCAACAACCAATATGTTCACTACATTAAGGTCCACCACGCCCAAGAACTCCGATCCGTCCCCCGACTTCGACCCACACTCCGGGTCCTCCGCCTATTTGCGCCGCTGGGAGTGCTTGTATAGCACCCAACCAAATCGTCTTCGACTCCATACTAGGGTGTGGAGGAATGAACTGTATACTCTCCTGTTTTACAACAACTAGGATTACTCGGTCCCAAAGCCCCTGATCCCCTGCCTTGGAGCAATCCTGCCTCACATGCCCAATCCCGGGTCCCGCCCCGAACTCGTGTGAAGCAGAAGTCTTCTGCCTTTTCCCCGAACTAGAAGAAGGCTGATCCTCCCTCTTGCTACCAACACCCGTATCCCGAGTGCTCCGAGCATCCTCGATCTCTCTCTATAGTCAGGGTCGTCCCAACCATGGAGTCCATGTCCCGTAGGCGAAGTCCTACGATCCTGCCCCAAATGGACAACTTCAGCCCATTCTCAAATCTTCTGTAATACCCAGCAAATCCCAAGAAACTACGTATCTCGAAGATTAACACATTCTGGCCTCTCCTACGAAGACTATGACAACCGATCTTAGATAAGGTCGAACACCCTACGACGAGGTCCAAGGAACACGCCGGCGCATTCGCCACCTAAAGGGCATCACTCAGAAACTCAAAGTGCCCATAACGCGTCCTAAATGCTGTCTTAGGGATATCTGTATCCCTAATCCCCGCCCAATGGTAACCAAAGGCAAAGCTCCCATCTAGGAGTAGACTCCGCGCCTCTCAACTCCATCAAACAAATCGCAATCTCTAATGGGTACCGATTCGATCGTGAACTGCTCTCAATCGGTTTGCGAATCAATGCATACCGGGCGGTCTCGTCCTTCTTCGCAAATAGAACCGGAGCGCCCCACGGCGAAGTGCTCGGTCTAATGAACCCTTTGTCCAAGAGTCAGAGCTGGACTCCGAGTTCCCGCAACTCAACTCGGTGCCATCCTACGCGTGAGTCACAGAGACGGGGCAAGATCAAGGTAATCCCGAGCACCAAGTCTACTACCCTCTGCGGAGGTAGTCCAGTAGCCTATCCGAAAACATCCACATACTCGCAACCACGGTAGATCCGCCCTCACCCTCTAGGGTAGCTCGCTGTAGCCAACCCGCTTAACTCGGTCCCCGACACTGGATCAGATGATCAAGCCTTGGGGCAAAATATCATGCTTGTCCCCCGAAATACCACACGAGCAATTGCTCACAGGTAGCGGTGAACCCTCCTACGCCTTATAATCAATAACCCACCCCGTGTCGGCCACCAATCCATCCCTAGGATGACATCGAACTCCGATACGTCTATAACCCTCAGTCCACTACGAGCAGAGTCCCCGATTCCAACTCGGCAATCCACGACATATCATCCCTATTCTCGCCTTTAATCCCTGAACCTACATACAAAGGCTCCTCTTAAGGTCCTAGAGGTCCTTGCCCATTTGGCACCATATTTGCCTCACTCTCTAGCCGAACACGCCTAGTCTATTCCTAGTAGTGTTGCAGGTAATCTCCATAGCCTCTAACACCTCTCTCGACCAGATAAACCAATGGTCTATCACCATCGGTCTCCTTCCCGTGAATGCCTGAGGATGGTGCGCCCTAAACCTCCGGAGGTTACTAGGATCTCCCGACTACCCGCTTACACTAGCCCGTGCGATAGCAAACACCGGCATACCTACAACCTCAACAAAGGCTCGCGATCGAATACCGCGGTGCCCGACCAGCATTTCATGTGGATGCCCTCTACGTCCTCGCCCTCGACTAGCCATCTACATATTTCCAATGGCAACAAGAATCATTTAATTTTCATTTCAGTCTAACTAGCAATGCACATGCCAATTACTAATAGACTTGACAACCATGAACTGACCCGTTCATTTCCTAAGTGGCGCTAAATTTCAACCACTCAATTCATTTATTTCAATAAAATTCCAAGCTTTCTTGTTCATTTCATTATCCAAATTCCTAAGGTCATAGTTCCTAACTCCAAGATTCAATTCTTTTCCTATATCACGTATTATAATGGCCCTTCCACGCAATTTGAAACATAAAATCACGCTGACCAAAACATGCAACATAAATTACGATCTCAAAGGGTGTACATGCACTCGAGACACATTCATACACAAAATCGTATATTTCAAGTCCCCGTGATTCAAGGAAGCAATGCAAGACCATTATCCAATATATTAAATCATATTTATCAAATAAAATTTTATTTTCGAAAATTTACTTTTTTCAAAATTTTCATTCCCATTTTTGGGTTTGATTTTATTTTATTTTTAATTTAATTTAATAAAAAATTTTCGAAGAATTTTATGTGATGAATAAAGGTTCATGAACCTGGGTTCATGAATAGTGTCCAAAATTGACTCAGAACAGCCGGGTGCAATTGGGCGCACACCCCGCCAGTTCCAGGATGCGCACATGGTGATGCTTCGTGCCGCCAAAGGTTCCCATGTTGCGCGCCTGTGCCCCATGCCGCCAGCCGCCGCGCCCGTGCGCCTGCAAATACCAAGGCGCCATGCTCAGAAGACCCGAAACGAATTTCGAAAAATGGCAAAATCAGACTCGTCAAAAATTCAAAATTTATCTTCTAGATCTCGGATGACTAAAGGGATTTCACCGCTGAATCGTCTCGCAAATCTAGCTAGCACGCCGACTCGTGAGAATTCGAGATACGGAGTTTCCAAGTTTTTCCAGATATCGCTGTCGTGTCAGAACGATTTTGATGCAATCTTAAAGTCACATATAACACGTGACCATGTGCCATATATACTTGAGTGTAGAAAGATGAAACTGACTACCGGTATAAATGAACGTCAAAACCCGAAAATAAGGACATAAATGGCATTTTAATTATGCTGAGAAATGACAAAAAAGAGGAATAGTGGTCAATTTCTTCAAATATCAAAAGAGAAAAACATGAAAGCAGGGGAAAGACAAAGAAGAACATTTTCGTCGGCTTTAGAGACACATCCGACTTCCTCTCATTTCCGGAGATCCGACCGCTTTAAATCCTTCTGCCAAGAAGAAAAGCCGTTTCCACGCGGAAGTGTAACGCTATGGCACCTGGGTTGGGAGTTTTCGATAAACTCGTGGAGGTAGGGTTTCTCCCATTGCTTTACACTTCGTTTAAGTGTATTTACAATGTTTGAGTTGATTGAGGCCGTGGAGTGTCGCTTTGATCGGTCTCAAATCCTTAATTCGAATCATGTGAATTTTTTGGAGAGGGGTTTGCATGTGCTCCATGGATCGTTTGGTTATTTCAGGTGATCAATTAAGTGCATAAATTCATGATTTGGTGTGTATGAGGCCGTGTTTAGGGCTATGGATTTCGAGTTCACAAACGGAATCGATGTTGATGATAAATGGGAACAAGAAACCTCGAGGGTTTTACTGCTCATATGAACAAAGGACATTAAAACCAGATTTGTGTGAAAGTGTGTCTGGTCGAGTAATTTAAGTGAAATTGTTTTGTTTGACTCATTGTCTACGTGAGCTAATTTTTGGTGTAATGGAATGAAATTGCATAAATATGTTTGTGTGATTTAAATTATGTGAATATATGCATGATTATATATTTACATGTTATAAGGATCAATTTGAATTGGCATCATGCATTTCATATGTATCAAAATCTTGGGGATGCGACAGGAGGAGTGCATGATGGTTCATTGAGAGAGTGGTTTTTGAGGGTTGGATCAATAATAATAAATATTGAGCCTACCCATTACTTATATCGGAGGGTAGTCTATACAAATATCAATCGTCTGAGCTCCACCCAATCGACATATCTCGAGGGTAGTCCACTAAATATAACATCGGAGACAAATTCACTACTTATATCGGAGGGTAGTCCAAAAATAATAACAAATAATTTTGTTAAAAAATAATGTTTCTCATATGAGGCTTAGGTGCGAGGAGTTGGTGAGGACTGAAGGAGTTGTACAGTGAGACATTCAAGAGAACATGCATTTCGCTTGAATGTGTGTGTTTACTTTGAGCATTACATATGCACTTAAAAGGAGTAAATTTACTTAGTGGTGATCCCACTATCGAGCATTAACTCACTTCACGAGGGAACATATTTTTCAAGTATAGAGAGCGCACGTAGGATACTACATAGAGGCCATTAGAAGAAAGCTAGCGTGGCTTGGCATCATTTTTGTATACATGTATTAGAATTCTAGAATTTTAATATATGTTGTGTAAGAGTAAATAATTAACTCTTGTAACTATGATACATAGTTGATATGTTTATGAGTATGGTTTTATGGGCCAAGTGGTCGTTTTACTCATGTAACGAATTATATTGGCTAGATGGAATATATGTTGTGAGTATAAATGCAGGGGCCCAAGAGGTCATTTTTACTCTGTATAGTTGTATATGAGACCCTGTGTGGTCATTGATGTTGATTGGGACAGGCTATATACAAGCGATGTATTTGGGTAGAGCTCCCGCAGCGAGACTCGCCCGATTAAGGAGAAAATGCCTGTCACCCGACATTCACGAGTGTTTCCGCGGTCGCCTCAGTCAAACCCGACCCCGGATCGAGGCGTCACAGCCTTAGTATCAGAGCTTAGGTATACGAGTACCTAAGGCTTGAGGGATTTGGGCTTAGACCATAGTCTTTGAGGTGTAAGAAATATCACCACTCAGGTGTGGTCTGGCTGCTTGATTAGGTATGAGATTACCTAGGGAAATCACAAAGGCAAACTAGACACCGCATGCATGTGTTTGTGTTTTGTGTGATTTGATAAATTTGTTGTGTGAAAAATATTCATAATATGAATGATGTGTGATCATATTGTGTATGGTTTTGTGTGCCGGTAGATAGCACATAGGAAAATTTTTGGAGTTTTTACAAAGGTGAAAACTCGAACAGAGGAGAAATAAAATAAATTTGAATAAATTTATTTGTTTATCGGATAATGAAATTAAAATTTTAATAAATTTTACAGCTTGAACACTAGGTTTGGTGTTGATCAAGAAGTTTGAGGAGATTTTAGACAAAGTGTCCTAATTTAAATGAAAAAAAATGAGGTGGAGAAATTTTGTGGTCAGGGTTTACAGCAAATCAAGAAAATAAATTTTTACAAATTTATTTGAATATTCTGAAAAAAATTTGAGATGAAGAAAATAATTTTCTAAGGTTTTACAAGTTGTAAAATTGAAGAAAATTGAGTAAAATAAATTTTTATAAATTTATTTGAGTATTCTAGAAAAATGAAAAATAGGTATATTTTTCAGGTATCTTCCAAGAGCTAGAAAAGATGAAAAAAAAAAATTTATTCTTATGTTTTGGGCATTTTTCCAATAACATGTGTGAGGAAAAAAATGTATATATGTATTTTTTGGGCATTTTCCACAATTGAAATAAATGAAAACAAAAAAAGGAAAAAGAATGAAAAAATTCCGCTCGTAAAGTGCAAGAGAATCTGATGAATATCGCCCAATTGTATTGTGAAAAAATTGTATTGCAAGATAAGGGAATTGCATTAAAAGATGGAGCAAAGAGGTTGGGGTATTCTGTATTGCAATACACCTTTGTGTATTGTGAATAAAAGGCTACTTGAATGGTTGAATTGTATCAAGAATACACCTTAGTGTATTGAAACGGCGCGTGAGAGAAGGTCAAGAATCTGTATTGCAATACGCTTTATTGTATTTGCAAGAGGGGGGCCGGGCTTATCGGGTTGTATTGTAATAGGTTATGTATTGTGATATGGTGGTCGAGAGTGAAATTGTATTGCAACAGAGTGTCGGAATTGTATTGCAAGATAACAAGGGCCGTTGAAGTGTATTGCAATACAATTATTGTATCAGTGACTAACAAGATGAACAAAGAATCTGCGAACATTACTACATGAACAAAGACGCTTTAAATCTAAGTAAACGTCACCCGTGGGACAAAGAATGGTTGTAATTCATTAATCAGGAATAAGAAATTTCAAAAATATTTTTTTGAAAAATAAAATAAAATCAAATCAAATAAAATGAGAGAAAAATTTTAAAAAATGAAATTATCAAAAATAAAATTTTTGTTGATAAATATGATTTGATATATTGAATAAATTGTCTTGCATTGCCTATAAATGCAAGGACATAGTATATAAAATGTTTTTTTCGGTGTGTGAATAGTGTCTCGGGGCTGTATTTACACCCTTGGGATACGTCATTAATGTTATGTTTTTTTATTACGTGATTTTGTGTTTCAAATTGGCAAGTGGAAAGGACATATACACAATATGATGTATACGGGAATTATGATCATACGATTGTTGCGTAGACATTATATGCAAGTGGGTGTACGCGTATAGGAAAAGTGCGGAATGCTAAGGTTAGGAACTATGAGCTTAGACTGGGTAGTCGAAATGAAATGCGAAAGCTCTAATTTTATCAAATAAACGAATTGGAGTGGTTGGAAGTTAATACTAATTTAGAAATGAACGTCAACATGGTTGTCAAGTCTACTAGTAATTGGCATGTGCATTGCTAGTTAGACCGAAAAATGAAAAATTAAATGAATCTTGCTGCCATTTGACTCGCGTGATTTCGCTTAGTCGAGGGAGGACAGAGCGCCCATTTGGTGTACTGGTCGTGCACCACCAAGGTTTGATCGCGGTGCTTTTACTGAGGCTATAGGTATTGCGGCAGCAGCTATAACACAGGCTGGTATAGCAGGTAGTCAGGGAGGTCCTAGTAACCTCCAGAAGTTTAGGGCGCAACATCCTCCGACATTCACAGGGGGAGGAGATCCGATGGTGGTAGACCATTGGTTCATACAGATTGAGAAGGTGTTAGAGGCTATGGAGATTACCTCTAACACTACCAGGATTAGACTAGCTGTGTTCCAGCTAGAGAGTGAGGCCCAAATATGGTGGAAATGGGCAAGGACCTCTTAAGACCTTAAAGGAGCCTTTGTATGTGAGTTCTCCTCAGTGGATTAGGCTTTAATAGGGATGATAGGTCAAGGTTGGTGAGTCGAGATCTCGGGACTCTACTCACGTGGACCCGGAGGATCATGGACATGTCGACCGATGTCATCCTGGGATGGATCAACGATACCTTGGCAGGTGGTCAGCATCGATTGTGAGCGAGAGGGTTACTCGCCTCATGCAAGATGGTACTGTGGTGGCATTTCGTAGTGGGGACAAGCATGATATTTTGCCTCGCATGAGATATGAGTCCAGTGTCGGTGGTCAGCTTGAAGTGGTCAAGCAATGAGCCCACTCCTAGAGGACGAGGAGAGACCGCACTTTAGATCTACCCCGAAATAGTGTGCGGTATGTGGATGTTTTCCTGCATGAGCTACTCCTTAGACTACTCCACGTAGGTCATAGACTTCGCATCGAGTTACACCCTAGTACTTCACCCATCCTCTACGACTCCAAGATGGGACGGGCATCACCGAAATAAGGTGAACTCGCAGTCCAGCTTACAGGTTATTGGATAAGGGGTTCATTAGATCGGCACTTCACCATGGGGCGCTCCGCTCTACTTGAGAAGAAGAAGGATCTAGACCTTTCAATGTGCATTGATTAATGACATTTATTGTGGTTATCAAGAATCAAAATTAATAATGAGGATCGACGATTTATTTGATCACTGAGGAGCGAGCTCCACTCTAAGATAGCCTTCGTGACCGGGTTACCATCGCTGAGGTTAGGAGACATATATCCTGGCGACAGCATTTAGGACGCTACAGGCACTTTGAATTTACGGTGATGCTCCTTGATTGACGAATGTGCCAAGAAGATTCACGGATCTCATGCATAGGTATTCCAACCCTATCTAGATCAATTTGTCGTAGTCTTCATGGATTATGTTATTTGACCAATTCTGCTTAGAAGTGTGGCGATGAGTATCACTTGAGGATTGTTTTTACGCTGTTCAGAGACCATCACCAGACGCTAAGTTCAAGAAGTGCGGGTTTCGCTTACTGAGGTGAGATTGAACACGGTGTCGCATCAGCGTGTCGCTGACCTAGAGAAGGTTGAGGTCGTGATGAGTCAGAGATTGAATTTCAAATCCCTTCGAGATATGTAGTTTCGGGATTGGACGTGGGTATTATATGAGATCTGAAATGGCCAAAGTTGTCCATTCGAAGCGTGATCGTGAGGACTTCGCCATCGACAATGGGACTCCATGGTCGGGATTGATCTCCCACTCATAGAGCAGAGAGATCGAGGATGCTTGAACACTCCTGGATACTGTACAGGCAAGAGGGAGGATCAAATTTCTTCTAGTTTCCTGGGAAGAGGCAACAAGACTTCGCTTCACACGAGTTTCAGACTCACAAAATGTGATTCGTGGCGTAGGATGGATCGCCCCTAAAGACGTGTGATCCCAGGACTTGGGACAATGCAAACCTGGGCCAGTCAGAGAACAGAGAGTATACTTGCTCATTCCTCCACACCCTAGTACGGGCCAGAGGAACCAGTTTCAGTTTTGCGGTGCTATACAAGCACTTCCAAAGCAGCTACGTATAGGCCGTATGTGGGCCGAGGTTAGTGGGATGATCGTAGTCACAGACCGGCGTGGGCGGACTCAGGTGGTAGACATATTGGTTGTTGATGTCATGTTTGACAGGGATGAGTTGGATGTACCATCAGTTGTCACTAATTGGGACCTTTAGCCGGTTGTCATACCCGACACGACCTTTGAATCAGCTTAGAGGTTAAGGCCTTAGAGGCTGAATAGATGTTCTTCCCTAGGATGTAAAGTAGAGCGACTCTGATAGGTCGATTATGAGTGAGGATCTCCGAGATTCGCCTGCGAACCCGGACTGGGTGTCACAAGATGGCATTATTGGCGCTCGCAGTACCAACATCACGCGAGTCGTGTGGTGCACGGTGACGGTCATTCACCACTCTTGGTGAGCGTGGGGCTGAGTTCTGGCCTTCTTAGGACTATGTCTAATGAAGACTCACAGTTCAATCTCAGAAACAAGAGGCTCAAAGTGTAAGCCGAAGAGTTATGTTAATCGAGATGAAAACACACGGCCAGTTATCACGTAGACTTAGAATTGAGTGATAGGAGTCGGGAGTGACTCGAGATTTGGATACCCCTTTGGAAATTTATCAGGTGTGAGCCGCAAGGGCCTGGTATATGGATGTCATCTACGATATTAGGCTGACGTACTCACTGATCAAGTCAGCTGATTGTGACCTTTGGGAAGGTCGGCTACACAATAGTAGGTACAGGAAGGAGACGCAGGTGGATTAGCGTGCGACGACATACACGTCCCGGATCGCATCGGCATCTCACCAGCGGAATCCCGCATTAACGAGTCATCGTCACATTTCACGCGAGCAATTGCGCCGGAGCTGGCGCGATCTCGCGTCAACGATGGAGGAATCATCGATCGTCCGATTTGATTTGTGATCCAACCCGGTCGCATCGATACGACCCACTACGATCGCAGGCTACGATGTGATCACGCCACTCGGTCCCAACAGACTCAGTGGTGACGTGAGAGGCACGTTCACGGGCTTATTCGAGATTTGGGCTTAGATCGCAGGCAGGTGTCTAGCGCACGCTGGTTTACGTCAAAGATGTCGTGTCCACGAGGTGTTTCACGCCCATGCTCTACATACGATCCAAATTTTCATGTAGTGGATTGAGGACAGATCGAGGTTGACATTGATGGACCTGAGTGAGGGACCAAGATGTATTTTGATAGACGTGATCGTGCCTTGGCATGCAAGATCGTGAGGCTGAAGCAGAGTGCTATGGCTATTAATCATGGATGGAGGAGTTAACGTTTTTATGGCCACGATGCGGTGCCACATATCCCTTCTTGCTTAGTGGATGAAGGTACGTAGTTTAGCCGCTTAATAATTAAATGACGAGTTTACATGCATGGTGGAATGCATGTTGCATATGCATGTGAGTGATGTGATTGTTCAGAATTTCGGGACGAAATTCCTTTTAACGAGGGGAGAATGTAAGACCCGAGAAATTCCAATTTCTGGAAAAATGGAAAAATCGTAATTTTGATAAAAAAAATCCGAAATTTATTCTCTAGATCTCGGATGACGAAACGGATTTCACCGCTGAATCGCCTCGCCAAATCTAGCTTAGCACGTCAATTTCGTAGGAATTCCAAGATAGTTTCGGAGTTGGTACATTTTTCGAGGCATTGCGTCGTGCCAGAAATGATTTTTGATGCAACTAAAGTCACATATAACATGCATTTCATGTGCCATAAGTGGCATGAGTAGAGAAAGTATGAAAATGGACGACCGAGATAATGCCGAATGTCAAAACTGGGAAAATAAGGACATAAATGGCATTTTGGAATTTGTTTAAGTGAGAAAAAGACAAAAAAGAGGAATAGTGGTTGTCTTCTTCAAATATCAAAAGAGAAAAACGTGAAAAGCAGTAAAGATGCAAGAAATGATTTTCGCTTATTTTAGAGAGAGAATATCCCACTTTCTAGATTTCCTAGATCCGATCATTAAATCCTTCCTGCCAAGAAGGAAAGCTGTTCTACGCGAGCGCAACGTGTGGGCAACTCTGGGTCAGGGAGTTTTCGACAAACTCCGTGAGGTAGGGGTTTCCTCCCTACTTGAGTTTTACACTTGTTTAAGTGTATTTACAATGTTTGTTGATCGAGGCCAGGAGGTCAGTTTCGATCGGTCCCAAATCTCGGGACCGAATTGTTATAGGCATTTTCGAGAGGGTTTGTGGCACCACTCTGACCGTTTGTTATTTTGTGTGATCAATTATGCATAAATTCATGATTTGGTGTATGAGGTCGGGTTTAGGGGTTGGATTTCGAGTTCACAACGTGAAATCGATGTTTCATGATAGAAATCGGAACAAAGAAACCCCGAGGGTTTTAATTGCTCATATGAATAAAGGATACGTAAAATCGAGACTAGTGGTGAAAGTGTGTTTGGTCTTGTAGTTTAAGTGAAAATTGCTCGTGTTTGATCATTAGCCCATGTGAGCTAATTTTTGGTGTAATTGAATGTGAAATTACATAACATGTTTGTGTGATTTAAATTATGTGAAATATATGCATGCATTATATATTTACATGTGTTATATGATTGAATCGAATTGGCATCATGTGATTCCATATGCAATCAAGCACCCTAGAGCGATAGAGGAGTGCATGAGATGGTTCATTGAGAGAGTGGTTCTGAGGGTCGACTAATAATACAACATCTGAGTCGGTCCATTACTCTATATCGCAGGTAGTCCATACAAAATATCAATCGTTTAGCTCCACCCAACTGATATATATCTCGAGGGTAGTCCACTGCAACATAACATCTGATACAAATTCACCTCACTTATAATCTGAGGGTAGTCCATATCAATAACAACATCTTTGTTTATCAATGTTTCTCATGTACGAGGCTTAGTAAGTGTGAGGGAGTCGTTGAGACTCTAGCGAGTTGTACAGGAGACATTCAAGCAAGATCATGCATTTGCTTAATGTGTGTTTACTTTGAGCATTGCATATGCACTTAGCGGAGAGAGCCCATTTAGTGGTGATTTCACTACTGAGCATTAACTCACCCTGTCGAGGGAACATATTTTCAGGTACAGAGGTGGTAAAGACGAGGAGATTTGGCCGTCATAGAGGTCGCCAGAAGAAAGCCGGTGTGGCTTTGCATCATTTTGTATACATGTATTAGAATTTAGAATTTTAATATATGTCATAAGAGTAAATAATTAACTCTCAGAATTCATGATACAGATAGTTGATATGTTTATGAGACGGTTTTATGGGCCAAGTGGCTGTTTTACTCATGTTACGGATTATATTGGCTAGATGGAATATATGTTGTGAGTATAAATACAGGGGCCCAAGAGGTCATTTTTACTATGTATAGTTGTATATGAGACCCTGTGTGGTCATTGATGTCGATCGGGACAAAGCAAGGTTACAGTGATGCAATGGGCAGTAGCCCCTGCACAAAAGAGACTCGTCGATTTTCGTGAGAAATGCCTGTCACCCGACATTCACGAGTGTTTCCGCGGTTGACTTCGGTAGTCAACGGACTTCGTGATCGAAGGCCGCAATGCCGCCTTAGCCACTGCCACAGCCGCCTGGGCCTCCTCCTACGCCCGCCTAACGTCGCCATGGGCAGGTCGGGCCCCGCACGGCACAGAATGGGACCCTATGTCGCACACACCAAGACCTCACTACAAATACACTTCAGATACACATTAGCTTCATCAACCTCCTTGTTTCGTCACTGCAATACAAATTCCCTTGTATTGCGACATAAATCGGTCTCCTTAGCCACCTAATTTATTGCAATACAATACCAAATTTTTGCAAAAATAGTATTCTATTCAAAAAGTGTGTGTACAAGTGAGGCTTTACCTTCAGTATGAAAATTTTGGACTCTATACAAAAACCATCATGAGATAACAATTTCCATATAGAAACAAGTTTCAGTGGCAAAGATCAATTCCAAGTGGAATAACCGAACTTCCACCAAAATCTAAGTGTTTTTAGGTAACCGCCAACTAATAAGCTATGTTTTATTCCCCAACCAAGCTACCGCCAAGATCTTAAACCTGATGACCAACCTAAATAGATCTTCGGGGCCATAATTTTATTTCTTACTCGATTGTAATGTGTAGTGTACGTCGAAAAACTCGACAACACCAAAGTCCACGTGAATCTGGTCCACCGATGACTCCCAACCACCTTGGCAGCTTCAGCATCAAGTAAAAAGGATCTGTCGACCACTAACTCTTAGCTTCACCTCGACTCAATGAATCTCGAGAATCCAGCACCTACAACTCAAGCAACCCTCCCATCCACCCATGTAGCGAACACTAAGCCTGACTCCAACCGATTGGGTTTAGCACCGGCTCAAAGGTCAAGCCGCCATATACCCTGACCGTTGTTCTAGTTTCAAGGTAAAGTGTCACGACTTTCATTCTCTTTTCTCTCTTTCTTTCTTTCTTTTTTGGAAGATCATTGGTCTTCATTTGTGTACATAAACCTATTATGGGTCACAACTAATCTAAGGCCTGGCTTTGGTGTTAAGAAAGAGGTATGTAGCTTCTCAACCTATTGATGAAAACTGATGTGCACTGTGTGTGATTAGCTAAAGGTGGAAGGACAAGGTTGAATACTTTGGAATCTTAACCACCAAAAAACTTAATTATGCATGGAACTATTCTAGCATTATGGTTGCATACAGTGCTTCAATTTTTCAACTCAAGGTAAGACAAAACCACCACACTGGAAGGCCAAAAGAGATGCGAAAGAGAAGCAAACATTACTTTCAACACGTTGTCCCTATGATGGGAACGAGAAAGGCTAGAGGATGGAGGCCTCCTCAATCTGGCGGTATGAGAAGAATCATCCCAGCCCAAGGTGCTAAGGTGCCGCCGCGAGCGGAACATGTTGCCGCAGTTTACTAACACACAAAGCAAACATGCCACTCAACTGATTACCACAAGATTTTTAACAAAATAGAAACTTAAACAAGATTAAGCAATTAAATTAGTGGCTTTTGAGACACTGTAGGAGCCACTCCTAAATGTGTAGCCTGTAGGTCTCAAGGAGGGTCTAGAAGGGAATTTTCCTCCCCGACTGCTTGGCCTCACGTGATAACATGTATTCACTCTCCGCTCCATTAACCTTGATCACCCTATTATCATTTGGATTGAGTAGGTCTACTGAACCATTGGGCCCATCTAATGAAGGTGGTGAAGAGCAACAGAAAAGATTGGTCCCTCAAATTGCATGATTCACTGTGGGCCTATAGAACAGCTTTCAAAATGATTCTTGGAATGTCCCCTTATCGGTTGGTCTATGGCAAGGCATGTCATCTTCCTGTGGAAATTGAGTATAAAGCATAGTGGGCAATCAAGAAACTGAACATGGATTTAAGTAGGGTCGGGCTCAAAAGATTCCTTGATCTCAATGAGTTGGAGGAAATACGAAATGATGCCTACTTGAACTCGAAGATTGCAAAGGAAAGATCGAAAAAATGGCATGATCAAATGATAACTTGCAAGAATTTCAACAAGGGGGACCAAGTCCTCCTGTATGATTCCAAACTCCATCTAGCCAAGAATGGCCTTCCCAATATGATGGGTACATGATTGGCCCCCACTGCAACCGGCTCTGTGTCAAGTACGACAAAATCCACTGGATAGTAGAATTTGTCCACTTGTATTAGAACATCCTCAATGGTCCCCTTTGGTATTTTAATGTAATTTATCGGCTAGAGACAAGGTGATGGAAGTGGGCTTCAGCTTCTCCCAAACCAAGCCGTTTCAGACATGGAATATGGCGTAGGTTCACACTAGCTCCCCAAGTCCACAGTGCTTCTACACTAGTGCCCCGAGCATTAACCGAGATCAGACATCCCAGTCCTTATAATTTCATGTGAGTTCAAGACTCAATGATAGCACTCACTTGCTCAATCAAAGGCCTTTTATTCACATTGAAGCTCTTTTACCGTACATAAGTCCTTCAAAAATTTTGCATACCGTGGGACTTGCTTTGATCAAGTGTCAAGAAGAGGTATGTTAACCTTCACTTGCCAGAAGATTTCTAAAAATTTCCCAGCTCGTTAATCAATTTTCCTTTTCAAGTGCCTGTGGGAAATGAGGGGGTACACTGGGCTTCACCTCTTCCCTTGCTGCTAATTGTTCTTCCTCTGGTGGATCAACCATCGTGGAGCCGCCTTGGTCGTGGACTGTCG
Organism: Tetrastigma voinierianum; assembly: GCA_016808115.1. Classification (NCBI taxonomy): domain Eukaryota; kingdom Viridiplantae; phylum Streptophyta; class Magnoliopsida; order Vitales; family Vitaceae; genus Tetrastigma; species Tetrastigma voinierianum. The sequence goes on along the minus strand of JAEQBH010007420.1, from coordinate 112,470 downwards.
GGTCTCAGTTCTTTACTAATTTCTCAAAGTCACTACCTTGCTTTGACTTCATCGATTCATTTGGATCACTGGCTTAATTCTTCATGTGCATTCCCTTAGGTTTTCTTGTGTGCAGGAAGAATTCCCCTTTTTGAGACCTGCTGCTGGTTAGATATTTTAGTATAAGTCCTCATCCATTTCTTGTTGAGTGAGCTCTCGACTACCTCAATTTTCTTATTAGTTTGAACATTCAACACCTTTTGTTCCTCCACAAAAGTACCTACCACTTTGTAGAATTTAGGAATTTTTGGCAAAGAGAAGAAGGTGGAGGCTCTTTATACGTCTTGAAGTGGAGCCAAATTCTTCTTTGTGCTCTTGAGGGGAATCTGAGGGTTTGAAAGCTGGTAGTGAGTTCGGATGATTCCTCCAATTGTGGTTATAGGTGTTGCCATAAGGAGAATTTGTAGGTGGCTTATTTTGACCCAAGACATGGGCATGCTCTTGCATTAAGTCTCTTGCGAAGGGGAACTGGATGATGGGTGGCTATTTGGTAGTGATTAAACAGCTAGTTGAGATGCACCAGCTGATGCAGCACATTTCATGCTGATTCTCCATTTCGACCCTCGACCTTCGAGATTGAGTGGTCGGTTTGCTTTCATCTCGTGTCTTCGGAGAAAGTGCAAATGCCTTCCTTTTTGTTAGGTCGAAGGTCTCATTTTCTCCACCTCCCCTTGGGTTTTGGCTCATCCCGTCCCTTGGAAGTTTAGCCACATAATTCAATTCCTTGAAAGCTGTCGGAGTGCTTGCTTAGGAAGTCTCCTCCGGCACATTGTTTCTAGTAGTTTCTTCATATTTGGAGAAATACCACCATAGAAGTGATTCACAAGCATCAAGTATCGAAACCATGATGTGGACACATTGGGATCTCCGTATGAACCTCTCGGCCTTTGGTAGAACCTTTCATTGTCATGAAACATAGCGTGTAGATTTGCCTCTCTTGGTGTTGAGTCTTTGCGAACGCGCGAAGAATTTTTAAAAACTGCGCTGCGGCTCTTGCTCATCTTCTAATGGTTCTTGGTCACCGATTGAATTAAGCCATATTTTGGCTTTGTCTTTGAGGTTAATGGGAATGCCTTCCTTGACAAATCCATATCGGTTGCACCCTCCCCTTAAAGTTACGCAAACTTGTCAAAATCAGGATGTGTGTGTATGGACTTTTCATTTTTCCATACCATGAAAAGTTGGAGTAGGGCGCAAATAAGGTCTCACCGCCATCCTGGAGTAGGTGGTGTGGTCACGAGGAAGGTGCACTAACTCTAGGAGGGTGTATGTGGTCCCTCTTTGACCTGTATGTTGTTGGATTCATAGGAGTACGCTTCTTAATTTTCTTGTTCTCGGGTAGAGGATCCATTTGTCACAGTGCCACCTTGACTTCACAACTTTGCTCAATTGGTGTACGAGACTCTTTCTGAGTTCTACCTAATATATCTCTATCCAGGTGATGCATAAACCTTTGTGACCTGAGAGGTGGCGAGGCGACTACGAGACCCAGCAAGGTCGAGTGTTGTGATAATAAAATGGTGTAATAATAAAAGCTATAGACGTTATTTCTTGAAGTAAAAAAAACTTGATATTAAACAATGAAATTCAAAAAAGGGTTAAAAAGGGTCCTGACACCTTAATGAAGATTACAGTACATATCGACTCATCATCGTAGTTTGGCACCATCCCTGACAGCGGCATGTTTGCTTAGTGCCACGGTGAGATTGTCAGGAAGTCAACAAAATTTGTATCCTAAATTTCCTCCTACTACCGTAGTCAAGCTACTGCAGTATAGCGGTTCTAGGGTCGAACACAGGGATGGGTTTTTCGTCTTACAAATGACTTGTATCATGATTCAAAATGGTGAGGCTTTAATTTGGATTTTCGAATTTGCATTAAAAAGTGTGGATGTTGTTGTTAAAACCTCTCCTATACTTCTTCCTTTGCCCTTTAATTTGTCAAGGTTGATGGACATCATCTTCTTTGATCCGCATCTTTGGGCGCCTTGTTATCTACAGTCCATAGGTGTAAATTAGAGTTCTCAAAAGAAATTAGTGTTGATTCCGTAGAAACTTGGGATGGCAGTTCAGAGCTGTTGCATATGTGAAGCTGTGTGGCCGAGTCGTGCCTGCGGAGAAGAAAAGTGAAGCAGTGTAGCTGAGTTGTGTATATAAGCATTGTCCTGTGACACCCAAGCCAGGGGTCGTTGACCAAATCAGCCCTACGGAAACACTGTGTGTCTCATATCATGAGACCTATACATGAGGTAAAATGACCCGATAGGGCCATCGTCACCATACAAGACCATGCATTTCTATGAGTCCGAGTTATTACACATCGGCTCTTATCTGAAACATATATTAAAACTAGTTCGTTCTAATGTATAAACAAAAGAAGCGAATCAAGGCCCGCAGTCAGGGCAGCTATAATTCAGGCCTCTACAGGAGCGTCGTGCGCTTATTACTGTCATGTACACGAAAGGGGTCCACGACGGGGTGAAATTTAACGCCCGATGAGAGATAAATCTTACAAGATTTATTCCCGCAGTGCATGCAAGTGATCATGTTTTCAGTTAGAACTTGGCAAACGATGATGCGTACATGTTGTGTATCATGGAAGAACTACATGTGCATGTATGAGGCGACACTCAGCCTTTAAATCTTGGGTCAACCTTAGGCCCACCACCCAATCACAGTGCCAACGAAATCAATCTTGGGTCCAAATCCTGACTCCCATCCTCAGCGTAGTCTATGTGATATTTATTTAATGCGTTTAGGTGTCTTTTTTGGTAATGAACTTTCGGGGTCTGCGGGTCTCTTACACCCTGGCATTTTGGGCTTTCCTTAGGTGAATCTGTTGTCTAACCAGGTTTAGGGCTTTTCACACAGGGGTATCTATCCGCATCACTTGAGCATTTTCATTTTCATTTAGTTTAACATTGTGGAACTGGTGTGGACTTAAGTCATTCCCAAACCCACCACGATTCAACACGAAGCAGTGCCATCGATACCATGAACACTTTCATGTAATGTGGTACCGCACACAATGCAATGCAATTTGTACTGCCTCAAACCCGTGACCCGATGTATGAAGACCTCTACGCTGGTGGACATTCTCGCCGCCTCCGCTATGTGTGTGCTATGAACACTCATGTCTAATGCACACAACACATTTCATATATTTAACATACATCTGGAGTCCATGTTAATATTCCACATATTCGAATCAATACATCACACTGACATGCACTACATCTTTTCTATCATTCGAGTTTATTCATGTCGACACATCTATTCTGACATATATTAAAATAGTTTCAACCATTACTTGAGCAAGTAAATGCCATAATTCATATCCTTGGGCCGAGACATAGTGCCATTGGTCATACGACCGATGCATATAATTATTTCCATCTTTATCACATAATTTGCACATATTCGTATGTCGGTAGAATTCATGACGTAACACGTATTACTCATTCGAATACCATAAATAAATGCTTGACCTAAATAATGCGGACTTAGTCGAAAGTCGATTTTATAAATACTTCACCAAACATCCAACCTGAAATTCACCGCTCGGTATATGCAATCCCAAGCATTTTGATTACAAGGCGGTTCAGCGAGTTAAAACAAGCGGGATATTACTCAACTATCCGTATTTAGCCAATGTTTAACTTCATTTTGGCTGAGAACTTTATTTTATTAAAATTCTCTCAACGAGCTTTAAATGCGGTGGCTTAGCGAATCGAGTTCGGACCCGAGAAAGTTATGTTCCGTCAAGGATTGGCCAGAAGCGATTCACAGGTGTGCGGAAATTTGGGCACACCGTTCATTAGTAACAAAGTTTTGCCATCCCGAGAACACGGTGTTTGGTCTTGAATGATCCCAATACGTAAAGCGGTCTTTGACCATCACCACAATCCGCAGTAAACCACATCACATCAAATTCGCTCGAGCCGGACGAAGCAGTAGGCCATGGCCCCTAGGCGTCAGCAGCAGAGTAGGGAGGGAGCTACCTCTTGTAAGCCTTGATTCGGGGTTCTTTGGAGTCGAGATACGCTCCTTTGCTGTACTTCTTCCCTCTTCCTCTTTCTTTTTCCTCTCTTCCTCTTTTTCCCTCTTCTCTTTTCTTCTCTCTCCTTTTCTCTCTCCTTTCCTCCTTCCTCTTTCCCCTTTCCTCCTTTCTCTTCTCCTTTCCTCTCCTTCTCTCCTCTTCCACTTCCTCCTCCTCCTTGCCTTACGGATTGAAGCTGCTGCCCCCTCCCCACAAACTGATTTTGAGACCCCCTTTATATAGGCTTTCAAATGCCATGCCTTAGTGACACATGGCATGCCATGTATCACCTTACATCTGCCTTTATATGCATTATGACACACATGGCTTGCCATGTGTCGCTCACACTCTATGGTTAAGCCATGTGTCATCCATGGTTGGCCACTTAGTATTAAAACATTACTTTCACCAAATGGGAAGTGAGTGAACTATGATTCAATAAAGTGGCGGTCTAGCCAGCTAATTTTCACGGGGCGATTCAACGATTTTGTCAGTTTGTCATCAGAGATCTAGAAAAATCCCAACTTTTCTCAGACTATTTGATAAATTACCGTTTACCCCCTTTTGTGCGAAAATTTTAAATTTAAAATTTTCACGGGTTTCGATCATAGGAATTTTATTACCCATGATTACTTGACTCTTCAAAGAATCTCTAGAAATGGAACATCAAAGAGGTAGAGAGGAAGATCCATGAGTGTGAAATTTTTTTGTCTTTCCAGCATTAGTAGAGGTCTCAATTTATAGGAAAAAGCTATAACAATTTGGTTTAAAATTTGGAAAAATAGTTATTGGCTATTAAGGCTAGAATTAAAGCAAAACGGCAGTACATTAGGAGTTGAATTCAAAAAAATGATTGTTATAGATTGAATTAAATAGTTTACATTATTCTTGAAGAAACCATTTTAATTCTTGAGATTTTAAAATTAGTATTTTGATTTTTAAACAATCCAAAACGAGGTTTTCATGTAAATGGCTCAAAGCTCAAGTATTTGAACAAAATACGCGTATTCAGTGATAATCATGTGCAAGGGAGTTTGGTCGTCTTACGATAGGTGTATGGAATCATGAAATTTACTAAATCCTCACTATAGTAACAAAGCTCACCACTGGTGTATTGGCTTCAAGATTAGAACACAAGAGATGGGTTTTTCTTCATACTAATTGATTTGCGATGGAATTCCAAAATGGTGAATTTAGTTTCGATTTTAAGGTTTGTAAAAACGAGGGGTGTTTGCGGAGTTGGTAAAATAGTAAAAATGTAAATAGAATTCCTTATAGTGTTCTCCAGGGGCTGGGGTCTGGGACGGCGAGGTTCTCCGGGTCCTCGCGTTAGAGGAGAAGCATAGTCATCCCAAATCGGTTCTTCATTTAAGCGGCATTTTCAATAACTATCTTTGAAAATTTGAGTATTTGCCTCCCATTGATGGTCTCGAATGATTGAATAACCTCACCTTGACTCTTTCTAACAGCCAATGATATAAGCATGCATGTCTTGTATGCAACAACAGTGTAATGAACCCTAAAACACCAGTCTTGCAGTTTACAGTGGGGAGAAGGGATCAAACCTAAAATTGGAGAAAATAAAAATATCTTTGAATATTTTCAATAACCCATAAGTGGTAATAGCAGTGTCCAATGGATCTAACAATAGCATCCAAGGAACCCAAAAGCTTATCAAATAATGATGTTCAAAACTGCTTAGAAGGATTAAAGCCTGCGTTAAATGAAACCACCAAGTAGTAAGTCACTCCCATTAAAACATGGAAAAGCCACCAGTTGCCTTCAGTCCCGCGTAGCCTTCACTCTAAGGAAAAAGGGTTTTAATCGCTCATCCTCGAGGTGTTTGTAGCTTCAGAAAGGAAAAGAAAATGAAAATGAAAAAGGGGGGAAAAGCGGAGGCGCCACAAATTTTATTCACGGAAAAAAAACGTCTCCATGCTTGATTATTATCTGAATGGCTTATATAGCCACGAATAATAATACAGCTCACTTTAATTGTTACAAGGACAAAATAGGAAGAAACCAAAAAAATGCAACAAACAGCCAGAGCGTCGAAAAATTTAGTGAGCCGTTAATTTGGAGAGGTGAAACAGTCTTGCGATAAACGATGCGGGAAGCAAATTTAGCGGGTGCTTGATTTCCTTGCATTTTCTTCTCTTTAACTTTCCTTACGGTCTGAGTCACATAATCGAGTTTATTTCAAATTAACATTGCTTGGATCGATTCAACCATTTGTACCGTCAGGTAGAATAAGCGAGTTGTAATGTGCAAATTGAGTTAATTATGGCTTATTAATTACCTGAAAGTGCTGAAACCTTAAATAAAAACGGGGTTCAAAATGGCACTTTTGGGCATTCGTGGGGGGGGTTGGGAATCTGATTTTCACTTAAATCGGTCTTTCGGCCCATTCTTGTGTGCCACGAGGCCTTCCTCTTCTCAAGCCTTATCTGACTAAATTAAGGTTTTTGAATATAAACCCAAAATATTCGTCTTTCCATATGGAGACCAGTTTCTTTTTTAAAAAAGACTACTATTTACTAACAATCCCAACATTTTCAAAGATATGTTTTGAATTTAAATATTTGCTTGGATTATGGAGAAGGTGTAATTACGCAAATTTGGTGTTAATTAGACATAGACCAAACATAGATGATAATTTAATTTAAAGTATTGGTGGCTTATAGCTTCTATTGGCCTTGATCAGGGGGTTCGTTGACCACCATCAACTGCCAGAGAATACGTGTCTCGCATCATGAGACCCGTACATGGTAAAATGGCCTGATGGCTGCCATCATACTCATAAATGCATCAACTATATTACCATAGTTCAAGTTAATGTCTCTTAATAAACGTGTTTGCAAAAATGTAATCAAAGTCATGTCAAACTCTTTCCAAAGATGCACTCTAATGGCTTGCGATCTTCACGAACACTCATTGTACACGAAATAATGATCTCGACAAGGTGGCGATACTTGATGACAGTAATCTCTTACATGGGTTACTCCCACTGGTATACTAATAGCAACCAAACACATTCAAGTAAAACATGTATGTTCCTATTCAAATGTCTACATGAAATGAGTCGAATGTGACTCACCCTTTCCATTTTCGAGCCCTCACGGCTCCCTCACTTTTTAAGCGAAGTGAAAACATCGATTTAAACAAAAGATTTTGTTCTCGAAAACATACTACCGAGTTTTGTAAATCTATTTGGAATGACCACTCAGGGGTGATTGCTGGGTAATCCTCAGAAGCAGTCATAGATTTTCAGAGATGGCCCATTTGGACCTTCTCAAAGCGATTCTTTGGATAATCTTCACGAAATTCCTTTCACAACCATTTTTTTCTTTTGTTTTCTTTATACCATGCACTCACCTATTGATCTAGGATGCCCCGGAGTGCATGTATAAATCTGCATTATCATAATTTAAACAACACATGCTAATATATCTGATCATGCGTATATTAACAATTTCACATACTAATATATTTATTCATTCATAGCAACATCAAATTAGCACTCACATGGTGGCTCAAACAATTCAATTTCAATGGCTCACACAATTATATATTTTATATAATTCAACATCATGTTAATACATTTAATTTCATGCATTAACATGTTATTTTCCCACGGTCAAAGCCAGTGCAAGCAAATTCCATGGACCTTTCCGGATCCGACAGCTACCTCGGGCTGTTCAACGGAGTCCAAAATCGGAAACAATGGGGTACATCGGAGTGGGTAGCCCTCTCACCAAGCATCGGTTCCACTTTGTGGGCAAAATCATGTTCAGGCCTCATAACACCCAAACCACAATTTACACGCATGTAAAGCCTACGAAGACCATTTCCGATACAGATTCAGTCAGGGACATCCGCTAGTCCCGAATTTCGATATCGTCCAATTTCGGGACTACCCGGCGACAATTCGGCCTCAAACACTCCAAATCATCATGAAGACTCTTAAGCGAAGTTAAATCAAGTAGGAAAACTACCTTAGGAGTTTGTCAAAACTCACTGAAAATGCCAGCGTAGCCGCATTTGTGAGGAGCAACTGCTTCTTACCTGCTTGAGCTTAAGCGGTCAGATCCTTAGAAGTCTGAGATAAGTTGGAAAGTCTCTCTTTAAAATCTGTATTTTTTTCTTTTTCCCTCTTTTTCCTTCTCCAAATCCGGTTGGGAGAATTGGTCAAGTGGGAGAGTACTCCTCTTGCCACATGTCATCCTATAATTGGTTGATAAGATTTCCTTATCTTCTTTATCCATCTACTTTCGATTTCCATCCAATTAGGGGATGCCACATATCCATGTGGGCCCCATACTTGAGCTCAAGTTGACTAATTACGCACACGACCGTGGCATCTTTGAACACTCAAAATATACTAAGTGTCGCATTACGCTCGTTGCCTCGGCGTGCAAGTGCATTGTCTCGAATTGGATGAAATTCAATGTGGTAGCTAGATTTCGCGAGATGATTCCTACGGTGAAGTTTGTTTCGTTATCCAAGATCTAGAAAAATTAGGTTTGGTAAAAATTGCATTTTACCATTTTTCAGAAAATTAGGATTTTCTCGGGGTTTCACATCTATGAACCAGAGTACTCTTGATCGTAAATTAGGAACCTTATCATCAACACTACACATCACGTTTCTTGCTGTTCAACGTCGTTGTGCTTGATTAGGCCATGTGCGTGCTTGATCATTTCATAAGTGCTCTAGGAATTTTGCCAAAACATTTCATGGGCAATATCGCTTACATAGATGATTTCATCAAGTACTCTTTATGATTATATGTACCACTATAAGGGATGTGAAATCATTAAAGTATAACCCCACATCTTCAATGCATTATAGCGATAACCACACGAGGAGGAAGGGAATGATTTATTGGTGCTGGCCAGAATTAGCAAGTGACTTGTTATTACCCATATGAACCTTCTTCATGGGATCTCCAATCACGAAGATTGGGTTCCCATCACTACTAATCTCTAATTTCCTTAAGTCCCATTCCACTCGATGTGTGATGCCCCAAAATCGGGGTGTCCGTTGACAACCTGTCAACCTGCGGAATACTCGTGGATGTCGGTGCAGGCACCACTCACGAAATAGAGACGAGTCTCCTTTGTTCGGGGAGCTCGTACAAAACTACATCCCAGACAATTAACAATGATACCATGAGTCCACATGCAAGTAAAATAATATAGCCTTGTGTAATGACCATTACCAAATAATACAAGTTGAAACATGTTTGACTAAGTTTGACCAAAGTTGGTAGGTTTTTGACCCGGCGCTTTAGTGGGTTGACCAAGAGTTGACTTTTCAAATGAATAATTTTGGGTTGACTAAGGCACTATTTCGTAGGCCTCAGTGATCTGATTCATATGAGCCCGGCGGGCGTCTGTCAGACTTACGGATAAAAGTTCATTGTTGAAGAAGTTAATTCAATAGTAACCCTTTTTATGGATTCAAATTATGCAGGATTTTACCGAGCCTAGACCTTATATAAACATAGCTTGTGATGCAAATGAAAACCCTAGCCCAAAAACAACACTTGAGCAAACTGAAGTAAGCTCTGTGGCAGGAGTACATTTTGGAAATGAGAGTAGCCTGGCAGTGAGAGATCGGACGGGCGAGACACCACCGGCCACCACGAAACACGCGCGCCCGGACGGAAGGTGCGCCAACCTCACGGACGGTCCTGTATTAATTCCACGGCCACGCCCGCTAGCCGGCTGGCCGGATCGGCCGTAGCGGCGTATACCGTCGTGCCGGGCGTTCTTGGCGCTGGCCCATTTCGGCCATTTTCGGCCACCTTATAGCTCCTTTCCACCACTTTTGGACCCCCTGAACTCATTGTTGGTCCCTTTTTGCAGATTCCGCACCGTTTGGAAGTTACGACGAAATCGGCCGAAGGTTAGATCGGGTTTTCCGGCCACCACAGCGACTGTTGGACTGAGGTAATGGTACCAATGAGTTCCTGGTCTCTTGGGCTTTCCATTGATATGTGGTTTGTAAATTTTGGACGTCGTTTGGTTAGTTTTCCATTTTTAGGTTGTTTCGGGTAATTACCGAAATGTCGGGACTGAAATAGGGTACCAATTGGTCAAATCTGGCAAAATTAGTGTATTAGTGAAATTGGATGTTTTTTATGAATTATTGGACGGTTGATTTTGGGAAATTAGCTCCGGGTGAAAGCCCCAATTTTGGATATCGGGCGCATAGGGCACATTGTGTAATTTGACACATCGGAGTTCAATTAGGATGATCCTCATAGTTCTACTGAATGTTGTTCTAAGTCATAGGATGTTCAATCGTTGGACTCATTTATTGGGGCCTAAGTGGTATTTTATTTATAATACAGGCACTCACGCCCAGAAGTAGGGAGATCTGCGGAAGGACAAGGCGTGCGCGAGTCGGTGAGTGGGTTATATGCTTTAAATGATTTGGGATATTATGTCGATATATGTTATGATTAAATACTTTATATATATTGTTTTTGATCAAATGGTTGGTTGCATTCAAAACATGACTTCGGTTTCATATAAAACAAGTTAACATTTCATGTGAATTCTTGTCAACATTTTCACTTTATTTGGAAGTTGTCTTTTGGTTCCTTAGGTGATATATAAGTATTGAATATTGGGCTGTAGATTGGTTTAAACTTGTGAAAAAGTGTTGGTTTCATGAATGGTTCATCTCTCTTTAATAATCGTTCAGAATCTCTGTGGGTCCCTTGATGGTTTCGAATTTGACACCGTTGAAAGTAAAGATCTTGATATGGTGGATTGAGTTGGCGAAAGTAAGTTGATAAATTCTTAACCTAAGATCAGGTGGCGTTGGGAAGGTACACATGATGAGTCATTGAGTTGGAGGTTATAAGGTGATGTACCATATTGTCTGGATATTGAGTTCAGTGATTATATTGTAGTACATTGGGATTGTCGACATCGTGAGGTTGGCTCACATCCAACGGTCATATATTAATTCCACGAGCGTGGTCGGTTTGACGGAAGCGGTTTACTAGTTGCCGCGTTCAGTGGTCGGTTTTGACGACGGTTTGTTGAATTGCGTTGCCGTGAGTCGGGTTTTGACGAAGCGGTTTGGTATTACGGGTTTTGCCACGGTAGCGCGTGGTCGGTTTGACCGGCGGTTTGGTGTCCCGGGTTGCCCGCGGTAGCGTGGTCGGTTTGACCCGACGGTTGGGTATGCGGGTTTTACCCCACGGTGGCGTGGTCGGTTTGACCGGCGGTTTGGTATTACGGATTTTGCCGCGGTGGCGTGAGGTTGGTTTCATCCGGCCGGTTATATGTTATTCCACGGTAGTGAGAGGTTGGGTTTACCGGCGGTTTAGGATGGATTATATGGTATGGTATGATGTTTGATTAGATGCCACGGTGTTGTGGTCGGGATACGAAGCGGTTTTTAGGATGGGTACATGGTGTGTGGTATATCGTTAGTGTATATGGTATAAAATATCGTTGTGTATAAGGTATGATACGTCGTGATTGCCGCGGGTATGGTACATAGTTTGGTTTTTATGGTGCGATTGCATTGTTGGTTTTGAGTAAGACGCCCTTTTGATAGTGATGATTTTTGTATTTTCCATAATTGTACAACATAGCGTTCACTTATGTTTTGCCACATCATTTTATGTGGTGAATAGATTGAGGTTATGGGTTCTTGATAATGAAGTGGAGTTAACAGTGAGCATGACCATGTTGGGTTTTGGTAAAGTTGGATTTTTGTGAAATGTTTGTTAGCGGGGCGTTACAAAAAGAGTGGACGTGAGGTCTTGAGAAAAATTTTCAAGAAAATTAAAAACATTTTCCGTATAAATTATCTTGGCTCATTTGAGATTTATTTACGCGTTTTATTGTTTTTATCTTTGTTCCCTAGGTCAGACGGTTCGTAGGGCCTACTCGTGCCAGATTTGACGTCTCTCTCTCTCATACAGTGTAAATGCTACATCGCATTTATCTGATGAGTTATTCAGCCATTAGACTTATTCATTCCTACTTGGCACCTGTCAAAATACTCTTGAGCAGCTACGATATTCGTATGGAACTTTGTGAGACCTCATTTATAATTGATGGGTTTTATATATTTATATATGGGGTATTAATTAATACATGGTCCTCCGCTTCCTTAAGGTGGGGTTCAGCCTAGGGATTATACTGGTGGGACTGCTAGAGGCGGGACCACCGGGAGATCAGGAAGGGTGTCAGAGATTGATCACATCAACTTGGGCCCTGCATCGATACTCTCACAAAGTATATCAACTATACAATAGTTCGATAGTTAATAGATTACTCTTTATTCAACATATATTAAAATGTATACAATTCTAATACATTTTATACAAAATTCTCTATCAAACACAACCGACTTTCTTCCTAAATGCGGCCTCTAGTGAGGCGCGCGAGTCCTCTTGTGCACTCACATTGCCTAAAATAGTGATCCCTTGTGGGGTGATCAGAGCTGGTAGTGACAATTTCCTACATGGTACTCCGCTAAGTGCACATGTCATGCGAACTAATTTATCGAGCAATTACATGAACCTACTTTCGAATGCAAATGACCAATCCCGTATCCCCGAGTCCTCACAGGCTCCTCACATATGCTGTCAGAGATGCGAGTAAAATATCAGTTTCAAACAAAGCTTTTTGTTCTCGAAAACTCCTTTCTGCATTGATAATACATTGACTGCCCACCTCAGAGGCAGATTGCTGGATATTTCTCGAAGCAGTCATGGTCCTCATCAGAAGTGATACGTTTGGACAACTCTCTAATGCAATTCTTCGGAAAATCTTCATGAGTTCTTTCCTGACATTTTCATTTTTCTTTCAATTTCATGTCATGCCTTTAATATTCAGATGCACGGTATATGGTCATGATAATGAAATCTGACAAACTCATGCTAATATATAAAACATGTATATACTAACATAATTAATCCACATGATCATGTTATGCAAATTCACAATCAATAACACCAAAATTAGCTCGCATGAGCTAATTGGCAAACACAACATTCATTTTGAATCACTTAAACACATATTTTGACACGAAAATCTCATCACTATTCACGCTGAACGGTGAAAACCTCGGTTAGCATTGTTCATGACTAACTGTGAGAGGATTTTCTCACGGTTCAAAGCACGGGGCCAGAAAGCGCATTTAAATCAGAGCACCGAGTCCACTAACCATAAACATGGCTCTTAGTGAAGAATATCACAAGTAGGAAAGATCCTACCTCCTTTGGGTTGTCGAGACTCCACCATTGTCGGTGTCAAGTAGCCCTCGTAGGTAGAGATAAGCTTTACTTGCTCAGTCAGGCAAACCAGTCACGACATTTGAAACTCTGAGAGAAGGCACTCTCTCTCTCTCTCTCTACAAACCCCAGCCAGCATATCCAGTTCCATTACTACCCATTTGTTCTCGAATGAAGAAGAACATTGTTCTATTTTGTCTCATTCTGTTAACAATTTCTCATAATTCTCATCTTGTCCATTTTCTTGATTTTTTGACACATGGCTTAATCTAGCGATCCATTTCCATCATCTCTGTGTGCAACATGTGTCACGGGAGTACATGTAGTAGGTGAGCTTTTGTCATATCACGTATCTCTCGAGCGGTTTCTGACATCAGATACTCGGTGCACTCAAAAACCGTCTCGAGGTCGACGAAATACGTCTTGGTATCTAAGATTTGTGAGGAATGAGATTCAAGGTAAATCAGTTTTGATATCAGAGATCTAGAAAAAATTTTGGATTTTTACCAGTACCATTTTACCCTTTTTCACATAAAATTTCTGGAATTTTCTCGGGTCTTTGATGTTTCGAAATCAACTTTCTTCCAAAGGGTTTAGTCAGAGGATCAGCCAAATTCACTTCTGAATGTACATAGTCAATGGAAATAATTTCATCTTTCAACAACTGTTTCACAATCTCATGTCTTAGATGAATGTGTAATACATTTTTCCCATGAATGCTTTATTCTTCTGATCGATATTGTTGTAGCAATCTGTTATAAGAACGTAGAAAGTGTGATTTCATTTCCAAAGGAATTCTAACGGAAGTTTGCCGCCGTCAACTTCTTTCTCATGGTCAGAGGCTATAAACTCTAATTCATGGTATAAGTAGCGATAAGTGTTTGGTTTAGACAGTTTCAAACAGCAACACCACCTCTTTGATAAAAATATAACCACTTGTGGATTTTATCTAAGTAGAATCGAGATCAATTAGCATCGTTGTATCCTTCTAAAATAGCGAGAAATCCACTATATAAGATATCATAGTTCATGGTACCCCTTAAGTATTTCATTAGTCTAGCTAATGCATGTATACGATGTTGTTGGGATTATGTGTATGTGGCTTAATCTACACACTTTACTTTTTCATGCTATATCTCGGGTTTAGAAAAGTTCCATCAAATGCATTAGACCTGTAAATCTTTGCATATCTCAGATTGACACGGGGTCATCTGATTTTCATTACTAAATGATTATTTATCATCATCGCAAAGGTGCCACTCACGGAGTTTGGCTTAAATATCCAAACCTCTTGAGTTTCTCAATATAATGTTCTTGTGACAACATTATGATATCACCCATCCTTATGATTTTGACACCCAAAATTACCTTAGCTTCACTCATATCTTTCATGTCAAACTATGAAACTAGAAATCTCTTGATATTATATACCATATCTAGGCTAGTGCCAAAAATCAACATATCATCTACATGCAATGCAATGATTACACATTCTTTATCTATACACTTTGTGCAATTTGCAAACTTTATTTTCTTGATCAGGTATAACACACCCTTCATGTCGTAACATGTAAATTTCTTCCTCTAAATCTCCATTTAAAAGGGTTGTTTTAACATCTATTTGATGGATAAAAAGTTTATGAATAGAAGCTAATGCAATCAAAATACGTATGGAAAAAATCTTAGTAATAGGAGCAAACGTATCAAAATAGTCAATATTTTGTTTTTGTGAAAACCCTATGGCTACTAACCTAGCTTTGTAATTTTCAATAAAATCATTTGTCAAATGTTTTCTTTTGAAAATCCACTTGTAACCAATAGGTTTTGCTCAGTCATCGTAACTCCTAAGTTTGATTTTAAGAATTAGAATCAAGCTCGGTTTAATAGCTTCTTTCCAAAGTAATGTAAGTAAGCGAAATAGCTTCAAAGTAAGAAGGCAGGTTCATTTTTCTATCAAATAAGTATAAAGTCATCTATAAGGAAAACTCTTTTCTTTGTCTCTTACTTCTTCTCAACTCTTGAGAAACTGTCATATCATCCTGATGGTAGACACATGCTCATCTCATATGAGTTTTCTATATCTCACAATTATGCGTGTATAAGAAATTTTCTTCAAAAAGTGGAAAAAGTATTTAAAAAACTCAGTATTTTTGTCTCATTCGATAGTATTATTATTTCAAGACATCCTTTTCAAAATAAAATCTATAAAGCATCTCCCATTACTAGCTTACCAAATAAACATGCAATCAAAAGTCATTGATCTTATTTTTCTCTTTTGAATTGAGTAACATAGTGTGGCAGAACACCCCTGACCTTTATTTTAGTTAGGTGTATGACCTTTCCAAAACTCATAAGGAGTCCTACCAATTTTCTTATATGGAATTCTATTTTGTAGTTGACATGCAAACAATATAGCTTCACCCCAAAAATTATTAAGAGTAGAAGCACTGACAAGCAAAGAGTTCACCATCTCTTTAAGAGTCATATTCTTTCTTTCAGCAACTCCATTTGACTCAGGTGAAGAGGGATGAGTTATTTCATGAATTATTCCTTCATTTTCACAATAATAATTTAATGGGATGTATTCGCCCCCTCTATCAGATCTAATCCTTTTGATTTTCCTATCAAGTTGAGTTTATAATTCGACTTTATAGCTTAAGAATCCAAAAGCTTCATGCATATTTCGCTAGCAAGTAAACTCTAGTGAACCTAGAATAATTATCATTGAAGGTCCACATAAATTTTCTTACCTTCTCTAGTCATGGTTTCCATTTGGATCTCCTAGATCAATCAGATAAGTTCTAGGTTTGTTTCTCTAGACACCAACCCACACGTCTTTTTAGTTAGCTTAGAAAAGGCATATATTTAACATTTCCTTAAGCATGAATATTCAATATTATTTATAAGGCCTAGAGATTGCCTCTTCTTAATGTATTTGTTGTCAGTCTTGCTTTAAGTCTCTTTCCCATACAGCTGGCTTCTGCTTTTCCCATGCTTTGTTGTTTTTCTCCTGCCTTTGTCAAATCTTGTCTAGAAGCATCTTTGGTGGAAAATTTACTTAAACATCCTTATCTTCTTTTCTTGGGCTTTCAATGGATCTTGGGCTTTCTTACTCTACTTCTTTGCATAAATCCTTTTTAAGGATTTCAACCACCTATTGTGTTAATTGGACTGAGAAACTTTTGGGAAAACCTCGTGCCCATAAGCGGATTTATTTGTGTCTTTATCGGCTCTGGGTTTGAGTTGGACTAGAGTTCATTAAATTGGCTTTGATGAACTAAGCTCCAACAATTCTTTAAAGCAGCCCCGAGAATTTAGGTTCTATCTTGATATCAAATCCAGCATCATATTGGTTTTCTAAAATTGAAAAATTATTTGTATGTTCTATTTTGAATTTCTTTCTTTCAAAAGCTATGTTTTTTAATTTTATATCTATTTCATTTTCTATCTTATCTTCATATAGTTTTTTCATAGCTAAATAGTCTTGTTCGAATCTATCATAGCACTGCGATTCTAATTCTTCTCTAAGTAAATGGTCTTGATTTTGGAGTGGAGGAAAAGGGGAGGAAAATCATGTGTTAAATCTAAAGTTTTTGCTTATGCATTGCTCTGAGATTCAGCAGGGAGTTAAATAGGGTTTGCCATGATGATTTAAAATTGTTAACTAATGGGCTAACAAAATAATTATTTCCTAAATTTGTTTCATTGATCTAAAGTGCGAGTTAGATTATAAAATCCTTTGAAAACTGGTCTAGAGGATAATTTGAAATATAAGGAAGGACTTCTTTATGTTTTAAAAATACCATTTTATGACCTTGGTAGATAGTAAAAAATAAAATTGACATTACCATTATTCTTTGTTAAAATATTCGATAAGAAGTTTAAGCAAGTAATAAAATATTTTCTATCTAAACTCTTATTAGTCAGTTATTGAAAATCTAGTGAAACTAATCCAAGGTTATCATGCATTTTTGTTCTTCATCCTAATTCTAAATGAGGTAGCAGATTAAAATTATATTACTTCTAGGATATACCTTAAAGAGAATCTTTCGAGAAAGGTAACACCTTTTCTTGATCTTTGCGGAATAAGTTGGAATGATCCAGTTATTTGTATTCATCACGACATAAAATTAATTTATTAGTGCCTTAGTGAATGCGCTGGAGTGATTAGTACCCTAGTGATATTTTGAGTCTATTTAAGATAGGTTTTGAGTGCTTTGCGTACTAATCATATTAGTAAGTCGATTGACGTATGCGGTTCCGCTATTATTACTGATTTTGTTTCGAGGTTGTTTTTGGTAGTTTTGCAGGTTTCGTAAACCTCCTCCATCATATCAAGCTTGACATCGCAATTGTGCTGATTTATGCTGAGTTCGTATGAATTCTCGGTGATTTCATCAAGCCTAGATGAAGAAATATCAAGCTGGAAGAGGAGAAATGCAGGCTGGAGGATAGGAAGCAGCTTGGCAATTTCGCTATGGCATAGCGAAATTTTTAGTGATGAAATTTAGTATCTTGAAATTTTCGCCGATCCTTGAGGTACGCTATGGCCAGATTCAGCTATGATGCGAGATTTGTCTATCATGGCGAAATATTGTGCATAAGCGAAAATTTGAATTTCATGCGACTGAACTCACTTTCGCAAATTCACTGTGTATAGCGAAAATCCTACTCCATGTTTTTGTGATCCAAACGACTCCGTTTTGTTTAATTCCTCTTTTGCCCTCAATGTAATCATATTATTTAGGTTAGTTTGGTATTTTCACATTTTTGGGTGGCTATATAAGCCATGTTATGAACATATTGTAACCTAACTATTCATTTCACGCAGCTTTTGCGCAACCCCTGTTTTTTGTTCCCATTTTCTCTCTTCTCTTTCCTCTTTCTCTCATTTTTCTAGGCTACTAAACATACACACCCCTTTGAGGATGACGCTCAAGGATGTTTGCTAAGCCTGAAACGAAGAAGAGGAGGTTCTTGATTGGTTGATGTTGGTTTTGCAGGTGTTCCTCTGTTTTCATGAAGCAGTGCGCGCATTTTTGTGTTCAAACTTTTATAGGTTTAAATGTTATTTAATGTATTTTCTTTGTCAATACTTGTGCTTTAGGGTTCGATTAATGACTAACCCAATGGTAGATACGACATTCTTCGATGTCATTCTGAGCAAAATTGAAAGTAGGTTAAATCTTTGTATTTTCAAGCTATTTGAAACATTAAATGCTCGATAAATGCTTTGGTTTCAATAGGAAGGTTACTAAGGGTTGGTTTAAAGTTAAACAAAATCCGGTTTGGAAATGACTATATGTCATTTGCCACTAATGCGAGAAATAACCGGGAGGACACCTCTGCGACCCGATCATATCAAACTAGTGACCTGAAACTTCAAGAGTGTTTCTTTCTTACATCTTATTTTAAATTTGCTTCACTTAGCTTAGTGACACCATCAACCACAGTTTTTAATGCAATAGAAAATCAAATGAAAGCTCACCCCCATTTTGAATCATGATCACGAGTCATTTGTAGATGAAAACCCATCCACTGAGTTCGACCCCTTTGACCGTATCTTCTTGATAGCTTAACTCATTGAGTAGGAGGAAATTTAGGATACAAATATTGTTGATTCGGATCACCCTCTTTGTAGTGAATCAAATGGCACCGTTGCCGGGGATGGTTCCAAACTACAGATGATGAGTTGATATGTACTTGTAATCTTCATTACAAGTATTGGTGACCTTTACCCACTTTTTGATTTCATTGGATTAGGAGAATATCAGTTTTTCTAAATGATCCAACTGTGAGCTGTTTCATTATTACAATCGTTGTATTTGGCCTAACACTAATCCTTTTTGGCAAGAAGCCTTTTTGTTGTTCTTTGCTTGTCTCTTTTTTTATGTCACGGGTGTTTATGTATCCTTGGGATAGAGATATATCGGGTAGGCGCAAAGTCTTTACACCAGTGAGCAGAGGTTGTGAAGTCGGTGTGCCGCAGTGAAGCGAATGGATCCTAGAGAGCGACAAAGTCGTGGTGCTCGGTGAATCCTCGACATATAGGTCGATGGGGATGCATACACCCTCTAGGTGAGTGCACCTTCCTACATCATACCACCTGCTGATGATGTGGTAGTGAGACTCTATCTGGTGCCCCTACTTCCCACATTTCATGGTATGGAAAATGAAAATCCATACACACACATCAGGGATTTTGAGGGAAGTGTGCCGCTTTTAAGGAGAGATTATCATAGCAGATATGGATTTAATGAAGTTGAAGAGGCATTCCCGTTAGCCACCAGTGGCTTGAAATGTGAAACCCACAATTCCTTTGAGACAGAACCATTAGAAGGTAGGCGGAGGCTATGACGGAGTTTTAAAATTCTTCGTGCTCACAAGACCCGATAATTTGAAGAGGAAAATTTACACGTTTGCAGCCCATGACAATGAAAGGTTCTATCAATGTTGGGAGAGGTTCATGGAGACCATCAGTGCTTGTCCACATCATGGTTTCGACACTTGGATGCTTGTGAATCACTTCTATGGTGGTATGTCTCCAGCCATGAAGCAATTACTGGAAACAATGTGTGGAGGGACTACGAGCAAGCATCCGGATGAAGCCATGGACTTTTTGGATGTAATTTGAAACTTCCAGGGGATGGGATGAACGAACCAGAGAGTGGAAAATGAGGCCTTGACCCACGAAGGCGAGGCATCTTTGCACTTCGAGGATATGGAGATAGAGAAAGCAAAGATATCAAACCTTAATTTAAGAAGGTGGAAGGCTAGAAGGAAAAAAGCTGCATGAGATACGGGAAGTGGCCGAAATCCGCGCAGGCGAACCGTAGCCGATTGCGATCAGCGTCGGAGAAGAACAGCGTCCAATTGCTCCTCGGTGAGAGATTTGATGAGCATGCGATATCGTGAGCGATACAAGCCATAACCCGATGCCCCATATGGTAATACATATAATCGATTGGAAGAATCACCACTAATCTCTCTTGGAAGCCCTGACCCCCTACTTATGTGCCTCTTGGTGCCCGGCAATGATTTAGCTCCTCATCTCAACCGACCTCCACCCCGTCCTCATCCCTTGTTGAATAAGCTATTTTAAATTTACAGGCAAGGTGGTGGTGATTTTGTGGAAAGAGCAAAAGGAATCAATGTACAATTGGCTCAGAAGAATTGTCTTTTGTGAAGCACCACTGAGCAAGAGAATAGATGGGCTTGAAGTAGCCTTAATCGAGAAAATTGAGAATCGTAGTATTCCATCACGAGGGGTTACCCCAATTTCTTTTGGAGGTACGAAGAAAGGAAGATTCCCTTCGAATAACACTTGATCAGAAAGGGTCCGTGAAATAGGTTCTTCGAAACTCGAGGATGCTCTGGATGAAGCAAAAGTATCATCACTTTGAGGAGTGAAAGAAATTAGCGACTAATTGCCCCAGATTCTTTGCATAAACAAAAGGAAAAGGAAGCTAAGCACGAGAGGATAATAATCGAAGATTCGTGAAGAAACATGCCCCTCCATTTCCTCGAGCACTTAGAGGCAAGAAAAAATTCCACCGACCATTTGAAATTTAGGAGGTCTTCAAGAAGCGTGAGTGAATATCACTTTGCCGACATGATTAAAGCGGATCGACATATGCAAAATTTTAAAGGACACATTGCACGGTCGAAAGAGGGTTGGGCATTGAAGAAAGCCTTCCCTAGCGAGCGGTCGGTGCTATCGGTGAGAAGGAGCGAGACCGGTGAAGTCCTGAGGATCCGGATCTGATATGGGTTAACATTGGAGGGACTTGCATAGACCATGCTTTGTTGGACTTAGGGGCGATGTAAACCCTCTTGCCATATTCATTATAAGCAGTTGGGTTTGGGAGCTTAAACCTACTAACATCACTCTATCCTTAGTGATCGTCGATCAAAAATTCACAAGGGAATGGTGAGGGCGTTTTGGTAAAGGTGGACAAATTCTACTATCGGAATTGGATTTTGTAGTGCTCGATCTGCAGCCGACTCGCGTTGAGCTAATCATGTGCGATCATCACGGGAAGCCAATTTGGCCGCTTCGATGCAATAATCAATTGTCGAATGGAGTCATGCATTTCGCATTTTTTGGCGACATGACCTTTGGAGCTCGATATTTTTCACTGGCGACAACCTGCAAACGAGAAAGGATGAGGGCGATTTGATGGGGATTTGCTCAATTGGTCCAAGTGCGAGACGAGTGCTCACAAACTGCAAGAGGAATTGATAAAGGAAAGTGAACCCAATTGATGGAGAATGGAATTTTGCATCGATCACTCTGTGGGAGAGCCCAATGGTCCTCCCATCACCACCAAGTGAAAGAAGCTCAACCTGAAGGAGTTGAGAGAATGAAGGCAGCTGCGGCACACATTCTTGCAGTCAAAGACTCCTCCTCCTTGATCCTCCGTATTAAGAGGGAACCGGACGGATAAATTTGGTTTTGGTCTCACTTGGGACCGGCTGCATTCAAAATTTTGATTACAGTTTAATTTGAGGTCAATTTTTCGGTTGTTTTTATTTTTCGTAAGTATAACATTTTAATTTTAGCGAATATAAAAATTTTAATTTTTAGTAATTTTATTTAATATTTGTATTTTTATTTTATTTTATTTTATTTAATTTATCTAAATTAAATTTTGTTGTTAAATACGTAGGATGGAAGTTGGTGAGGCATAAATTTATGATAATAGCGAAATTCATTCCTACGTCTCTTAAATTTACCATGGGGAGACCTTTCAATTGCCTGACATTTAAAAGAAACACACCCCACTACTGATTTTCACGTTTTCATTCCTTTCACTATCTCTGGCGCCCATACGAGAATCGGGTGCCTGTTACCTGGCACATACTGCCGCATGCCGCGCGCCTCCCTCCGTATTGCTATGCCACCATACACCGCATTGCTGCCTGCCGGATACACAGGCGGCCCGCCCGAGCCACCGTACTGAGCTTCCGGCTGCCGGTGCGGTCGTTACTGGCTGTGTCAGGCCACCGCCGCACCGCCCTGCGAGCGAGTCCTCACCGCCTCGCGCCCTCGCCGTGCAGCGATCACACTCAGAAACCACTCTTTGCCCCCTACTTGCCGCAGCATGCGTCATGGCGTGGTTCGTACGTGGGCCACGTCGTTCTGGGGCCCGGGGTGGGTTACGTTCCCACGAGAGAGGCAGTGCGAGCACATCGGGGCTGCGGTCTCTCACTTCGGACCGGGTTGCGAGACACCACACGTGGCCCACATACATATCGAAGGAGGCTCGAGCTACTAAGCTCCCGTCCCAGGCGATGAGACCCCGGGTGGGACCTCGAAGACCACTTCTCCAGGGTGCATAGGGACCACGGCCGGAGGACCTCGCCTTCCCGGCCGGGCCGGACGCCCGGGCCGGGTGAGTCATGGCGGTCTAGGCCAGGCGTGGCTCCTCAGTGATCAAAGGGTTCGTGGCAGTTATCCGTACTGGATCGTAACATTAGATGTTCGATTATCGCGATCCGGAGTTCAGAACATCCCAATCTTCGTGCCAGAGGAATTCATATGAGTCATCTTATGATATCTAGGCATTGGCTAGGGAGCAGCGATTCAGAGATTCGATGCGGTTGATCGCCCGATATTCCACTGCTCCCATTCATATTTCGCAAAGGCTGATTTCTATATCCGTTGGTGGCGAGATTTTATCACGCTGACATCGGGAGAGTACCTGATCCGTTAGTCGGTTAAGTGTGATGGCAGCCTTAAGGGTACTTTCAGGCTGCGAGATATTCTGTTGCTTTGGAGCTGCCGATAGTTACGGCGAATTCCACCAGTTATGGCGATGGCCTCGACCGCCATGAGAGAGAGATGGTTAGCTCTCTCACTTTCGAGATACCACCAGTGGGCCTGCCACTCACTTCCGGCATGGCGGCTTTCCCCACAGATTAACCCTGAGTGGACCCGCGTGCTCTAGAACCCAAACATTCACGCCCGGCGCTATGCGGTAGCGGGAGCTATACTTGGGGCTGCATGCACGGGATATCGGGGATTAGTTCAGTCGTGAGCTCATCCATGGCCAGCATTTATTGCATTTTTGAGGGAGGTCCATGGAGACTGGCTGATGAGGCTTTTCCTTGTTGATCGGGTTGTTTGAGCATCCCAGTTCCTGGGGCTTACGCATTAAGCGGCGGTGGGTCATCGGGTTTTATCGCAGTGCATGCATGCATATATGCCCTTTCTCGGGTGTGCGACGGGAGGGGAGGCGGGCGGATGATGTTTACAGAGGGACTGGGAGGAGGATGGCCGGCCCCCATTCGAAGAGGAGGGAAGTGGAGAGGACCTCGGCTCAGTTCGCCCTCCCAGTTCCACCTCCTCTTTGCCCGGCTCCTCATGAGACTACGGCCCCATCCTGCATCCACCGGCGGTCGCCGCCAACATATCCACATGGTTCGGGGTGCTCACCTTATTATGGATGCATCTCTTGCCCCTTGCTACTACTCGGGCGTGGTAGGCAAAAGCGGATGCTTGTAGAAGTCGCTCTTGCGCGAGGAATCACGCCATGCTTCTTCGGATTTTGAGCCACCTCGGTCTCCAGCGAATTGACGTGATGAAACCTGACGTTTACTCGAGATCGTCCGCGTATGTGGCGCCAACCTCCTTGGATATGCTTTGCGTGCGTGCAGCGACTTCAAATCCCGCAGGCGTCTACACCGCACGGTGAGGTGGGTCACGCTCCCTTCTCTAACTTTTAAGTCTATCCGGGTGGAGACATGGTTTATACTTTGGTTTGGAAAGTTGAAGAGTTGGAGATCCCAATCTTCTATCATTTTTTGTTTTGTTTTTTAGTTTTGTTCACTTTACTTATTTTGTATAAAGATTGTATAGGATGCATGTATTAGTGGGTAGTAGGCGCAGGTGATCTTTTTAATCTGTTAGCTAATAATTTAAGCTTGTATTAGCCACTTTGGTTATGCTCCAAGCTTCTGACCGGTATTACATTTTTCTACACTTTTCGCGAAGACCATTTTACTGCTTTATATTTTTGTGTTTTACGCTCTTATCTTGAGTTGAAAAATTACTGAAGCCTTATATGCTACCATAATGTTGAAACAGTTCATGCATGATTAAGTTTTTGGTCGATTGAAGTTGGTTTTCAGCCTTGTCGTCGCCTTTAGCTAATCACACACAGGCGCACATCGGTTTTCATGATAGGTTGAGAATGCGTATGCCTCCTTTTACTTTGGCAGGCCTTGGGAGGATTTGGCAGGCCCACTTAATGGAGTTTTGTTACATGAGACCCGATGAAGTCTTCCCAGTAGAAAAAGAAAAGCAAAAGAAAAAGAAAGAAAGAGAATTGAAATCGACCACACTTGGCAGAGCAGAACACAGTCAGGGGTATATGGTAGCCCTTTAAAGTCAGGTGTCCCTAGGCACCTTCCAACTGGTTGGGAGTCACCGACTTTGTGTTCGCTACATGGGTAGATGGGTAGAGTTTAGCTAGTTGTAGGAGCTAAATTTTTGAAATCATTCGAAGTCCGGGATGAAGCCTGAAGAGTTAGTGGTCGGCAGATCCTTTTGACTTGATGCCCTAAACCTTGATTGGTTGGAGTCATCGGTGAGGACCAGATTACGAACTTTGGTGAAGTCGAATTTTCCAGCATTGCACCCTACATTGTCAGTAAGAAATAAAGTGTAGCTCTGAATCTATTTAAGAGTTGATGTCAGTTTAAGGTCTAGCGTTAGCTTGGTTAGGGGAGGAATAGCTGCAACTTATTGGTTCAAATGGTTGCAGCAAAACACGTAGATTTTGGTGGAAGTTCGGGTTGACTTCCTTGGAATTAATCTTTATATACTGAGAGCTTGTTCCTATATGGCAATTGTTCTCTCATGATGGTTTTGTATAGAGTCTAATTTTCATGCGGTAAAGCCTCACTTGTACACACACTTTTTGAATAGAATACTCTTTTTGAAAAAGCATAGCATGCATACCCTTTATTATCTTTAGCATTGCTAAGGGACTAGCAACGTGTCGGTTAGAGTGTGATTGAGTACCTAAAAGTGCTATTTGAGTCCTATTTAAGATAGGTTTTGAGTGTTTTTTGCGTACTAATCATATTAATTAAGTTGATTGACATGTGCAGTTCCATTAGTATTACTGATTTTGTTTCGAGGTTGTTTTTGGTAGTTTTGCAGGTTTCGTAAACCTCATCCATCATATCAAGCTTGACATACATGGTGTCTTTGGGCCCTATCTTGAGTTATTATGAATTCTCGGTGATTTCATCAAGCTGGATGAAGAAATATCAAAAGTGGAAAAGGAGAAATCACAATTTGGAGGATAGGAGCGACTTGCTTAGTTCGCTATGGCATAGCGAGAACACACCGCAATGATAGCCCGAAATTTTGTGATCCATGTGAAATTTTAAGCTATGTGGAAATTTTTAAGCTATGATGTAATTTCGCTATGCTGAATTTTCGCTATCATGCGAAATTCATGTGCATAACGAAATCTGCTCCATGTTTTTATGATCCAAGCGACTCGGGTTTTGTTTAATTCCTCTTTTGCCCTCGATGTAATCATATTATTTAGGTTAGTTTGGTATTTTCCACATTTTTGTGTAATATATAAGCCATGTTATGAACATATTGTAACCTAACTATTCATTTCACTATGACTTTTGCTCAACCCACATTTTTTTGTTCCCATTTTCTCTCTTCTACTCTTTCCTCTTTCTCTCATTTTCTAGGCTGCAAGGCACCCCCAGGGATGACAACTCAAAGGATGTTTGGCTAAACCTGAACCTTGAAGAGGAGGGTTGCTAGGTTGGTTGATGTTGGTTTGCGGGTGTTCCCTCTGTTTTCATAGGCAGTCTTGCATTTTGTATTTCAAAACTTTCAAACTAGGTTTAAAATGCTATTTAATGTATTTTTCTTTGTTGGCATGCTTTAAGGTTCGAGTGTATTCTTAATGGTAGATACAACTGACATTCTTTCTAGATTTACGAGCCATTGAAGTAGGTTAAATCTTTGTATTTTCAACTAACTGAAACATTAAATGCTCGATAAATGCTTTAGTTCAAATAGGAAAGGTTACTAAGGGTTGGTTTTAAAGTTAAACAAAGATCCAGTTTTGGAAATGACTATATGTCATTTGCCACTAATGCGAAGAGGAAATAACCCGATGACACCTCTTGCAGCCCAGTATATAAACTAGTGACTGAAAACTTCAAGGTGTTTCTTTCTTACATCTTATTTTAAAGTTGCTTCCAGCAGCTTAGTGACACCATCGACCACAGGTTTTAATGCAAATGAAATCAAATGAAGCCTCACCATTTTGAATCATGATGGTCATTTGTAAGATGAAAACCCATCCACAGTTCGACCCTAGAACCGCTATCTTCTGATAGCTTAACTCACAGCGGAGTAGGAGGAAAATTGGGATAAATATTGTTGATTAGGATCACCTGCGTGGCCACGAATCACTGAAGCTTATCTTTTCCTTTGATATGTTATTTCTATTTTACACAATAGTAATTATCCTTTATGTGAAATTTAACCATCTCCTTTGAGAAAATCTTTTTTAATTTTTTAGTTTGTGAAACTTTACTATTGCTTCACAGTCTGTTCTAATCAAGATTTCATTTTTGGGAATTATTAATATTCTAAAACTATCATAGCATATGTTATGGCTAATATTACTTTTATCTATCACACTTATATTACCCTTTTCTTATTTTCCACGCACACTATATCTACAAAAAAAAATTTATGTATTTTAATTGAATACTTATGTGGGTTTGCTAATAATACTATACATCAAAAGTTGCATTATCTGTTTCAATTATTAAGTAATCATTTATTAATGGTAGTTCTAGTGGTGGTAGTTTTATAACTAATTCTTTGAGAGTTTTTACTAGCTTAATATCTTCTTTGTTAAAATATTTTTGTCCCTTACTTTTTACTATACTAAACAAAGAGACTACCAATTCTTAAATTTTTATAAAAGTTCTAGCATGGTTTAATGATAGAGAGTTTTTAACACAATTTTAACACAATGTACTAGTTTGTCAGATGTTAAATTTTTTAAAAATATGGTTGTAATAATATTTTACCATTTCCTATTATTACCCTAAAAATTCTATAGTCTATTTGAAATAGTTTGTTTCTTTTACTAATTATAATATCATATTCTTGAACTTTTAATACTATTTGGAGGTGTCTTATATATGTTTTTCTTATTTTTCTAAAAGCAGTATATTTTCTATATAAAGCACTTTCTGAATGGATATTATCTCTAAAGATATTATCCATCTTGCTTTGGAATATTGATGGTGCATTCTTTAAACCAAATGGCATTACAAGTAATTTAAAATGCCCATCTAGACAAGAAAAAGTTATCAATTATCTTTGTGCAGATTGCATCTTAACTTGCCAAAATCCTGATTTACAATCAAACTTGCTAAATATAGTACAATCTTTTATTTTTCCTAATAAACATTTTTTTGTTAGTATATCATATTTATCATCTTCTATATTATCGTTTAACCTTTTGTAGTTGTAGTCACACGTCCCTACTTTTCCTCTTTTTGTTTATATGTTTGTTTACTAAGAAGGTTGTTGTCCCATAAGTGTAGATCGATCTTTGTATCACATACGGTTTTAATAAATCATTAATATGTGTTTTATAATCTTCTCTGTCTTTTGCAGTCGGTTCTATCTTAACAATTTTTATTTTAAAATTTGGATTTTTAACAATATACATTGTACTTTATCTTTTTTCCCAATATTTTAAAACATTTTCTCTTATAATTTCTAGTTTTTCTAGCCTATCAAATAAGCTTTGTATTTGTTTTTCATTTATATTTATCATAAAGTAGCTTATACTATTACTGATATGAACTAAGTTTGTTAAATATATGTCTTCATAATCTTCTTCAAATTCTTCTAGTATTATATTTGTGAGGCTACATTGTCCTTCTTTTTCGCACTCACAATCTTTTTTGCTAATAACTTGATTTTTAGAATGTTCTATTTGTTTATCTGTGAAACCCCAAGAAAATCCAATTTTCTCAAAAAGGGCAAAATCGTAATTTTGGTAAAAATCCGAAATTATTCTAGATCTCGGATGACGAAATGGACTTCACCATTGGAATTGTCTCACGAAATCTAGTGAACACGTCGAATTTCGTCGAATTCCGAGACAGTCGGAATTTGCACATTTTTCGAGGCATCAAGTGCCGTAAAACGACATATGATGTGACAAAAGTCACTTATAACATGTACTCATGTGACACATGTTGCATGAGTAGAGAAATAATGGAAATGGACGGCCGAGATTGTGCCACGTGTCAAAATCCTAGCTTAGGGACATGATTGGTATTAATTAAATTGTAAATGAGGAAAAGGACAAAAGAGTGAATAGTGTCATCTCTTACAATTGAAAAGGGCCAAAAAGAAACGTGAAGGAGGGGGAGATGCAGTAGCTTAGGATTTTGATTTTTAACGTGAGAAGGTGTGCCTTCTCTCTAAGATCTCGGCTAATCCAACCGTCGGAATTCTTCGGAGTAAGAAGAAAGTGTCGTTGGCATGCGTGGCAAGACAGCGATGGGCTGCCGGTTTTAAGGAGTTTGACAAACTCCATGAGGTAGAGTTTTATCCTACTTGAGATTACACCTTGTTTAAGTGTTTTTGCTAATGCTTGAGTTGGTTTGAGGCCTTGAGCGAGGCGTTTGATCGATTCAAGGAAACTTGGAACCGAAATGTAAGTATTAGAGCCCGATTTGGATAGACCGTATTTGTGTATGGACTGTTTGGGTGGTTTGTAGTGTAAATTATGCATTAAATTGTGTGTTGTGATGTGCATAAGGCGAAAATGGCCATGGATTTCGGGTTCACAAAGAGTGGAGCCAGATGTTGAGAGAGTGGCGAGTGAATAGTAACTAGGGTTTTCCTTTGTTCAGTGAATAGTAACACGAAATTTTGGTGTGAAAATGTTTGGTTGAGTGATTCAAAATGGTGCTCGTGTTGTTAATTAGCCTATGTGAGTGGCTAATTTTTTGTGTAATTGATGGTGAATGTGCATAACATGTTTTATGTGCCTTAATGATGTTAATATATATACACGTTTTATATATTAGCATGTGTTGTGTGAATTGTGTTGAAATTACATAACATGTTGTATGTGATTTAAATATGTTAATATATATGTGTATGTGGATATATTAGCATGAATGACACGAAATGGCATAATGCATTTTCATATGCGCCGGGTAACCTAGACATTAGGTGTGAGTGCATGACACGAATTTTCTGAAAAATGAACATGGTTGAAAATTTCACGAGATAACTTCGAAAGAATGGGTTGGGAGGCGGTCCAACGGATCATTTCGGATGAGGACCATGAGCTGTTTCGGGAGGTTCTCAACACATTCGTCTCGGAGAACCAATCCCATATTTTTTACACCGACACGTTGGTAGTGTATTTCGAAAACAACAAGTTTTGTTTTGAAAATGAAGTTTTCTCATGCATGGCTCAGGCAAGTGTGAGGGACTCGATGAGGACTCGGGACATGGGTTGATCATTTAAACATTCAAGTAGGATCATGAATTTACTTGAGTGTGTGTTTACTTTGGATCATTGCATATGCACTTAGGTAGGAGTAGCCCATTGCGGGTGATTCCACTGCGGGCGATCGCTCGCCTGTCGGGGAGATATCATTCCAGTGCGGGGAGGCGTTCGAGGCGGCTCATCATAGAGGCCGATTTAGAAGAAAGCCGGGTTGTGGCTTTGGTAGTTGTTATGTATGACATGTATTAGAATTTTTAATATGTGTTGTATAAAGAGTATTGTAATAACTCTTGAACCATATAATATAATTGGTTTAATGTATTTGGATGAGTATGACATGTAGGCCCAAGTGGCAAAATTACTCATGTGTGTGTCTCGAGATACGAGACGTATGGGTTCAAGCGGGTTGTGGGTGATCACTTGGACACCGGCTTTGGGGCGTCACGACAGTATCGAGCTTAGGTATACGAATACCTCGGGTTTGGGTATCCATCACCACTTGGGTGGTTCGATGTAGGGTTAGGTATGTGATTACCTAGGAAGGCACGGGACAAAACTAGAACATTGCGTGCATGTGTTTGGTGTGTGATTGTGTGATTTGATGAATTGTTATGTGTAGGATATGCATAACATGAATTGTTATGTTTTGTGTGAATTGTGTGCTTAGTGAGTAGCACATAGAAGTGTTAGAAAATTTTTTGGGAGTTTTACAGTGTGTAAAACTTGAAAAAGAAAGTAAATAAAATAAATTTTAATAAATTTATTTGGTTTATTGGAAAATGAAAAAAAAAAAAAAAAAAAGAGGTGAAGAAAATTGTTTTCTAAGGTCTTACATGGTGTAAAACTGAAGAAAAATGAGTGAAAATAAATTTTTATAAATTTATTTGGTGTACTGGAGAATGAGGAAAAAAAATATGGATATATGTATTTTTGGGTGATTTCAGTAACTGAAAATAAATGAAAAAAGAGTATGTGAAAAGCGAAAAAAAAAAAAAAAGAAAGGTCGAAACTAGAATGGGTTGAGCTCTTGCTTATTGTGTCTAATACAATGGGAAATTGTATTGTGACACGCCGAGACTAGGTATGGTGGTGGTTAGGCGTATTACATGACACCCAGTGTATTGCAACATGGGGCGGTTAGTTTGTTGTTGGGAAGAAGTGTGTCCTGATACACCTAGTGTATTGTGACGAGAATGAATGTTAATTTGGGAAAAGCGTATTTGTGATACAAGGCATTGTATCGTGGCGATGGCTTGATGGGTACAGGTGTATCATGATACCTTTGCGGTGTGTATTGTGTGAAGGAAGCTAGGCAAGCCCAGTATATTGTGACGAGGCGGAGTGTATTGTGACTCGATTACTTTGTTTTCGAGATCTGTTTGGGATCTTGTTCATGAACCTTTGTTCCTGAAGATTTTCAAAAAAAATAAATAAATAAAATTTTTTGAAAAAAAAATCAAATCAAATCAAATAGAATAAAATTTTCAAAAATAAATTTTCAAAAGTGAAATTTTTGTTGATGATGATCGATAAATTGTCTTACGTACCTAAATGCAAGGACATAGTATATAAAATGTTTTCTATGTATAAATAGTGTCACCGAGTGTATTTACACCTTGAGATCGTCATTAATGTTGCATGTTTTTGATTACGTGGTTTGTGTTTCAAATTGCGTAGAAGGACATATACACGATATGATGAATATGGGAATTATGATTGCGCGGTTGTTGCGCAGGAAATTATATGCATGGTGTAATGCGTATAGGAAAAATGGTGAATGCTAAGGTTAAGAACTATGACCTTAGGGATTTGGATAATGAAATGAGCGAGGAAGCTTGGGAATTTTATTGGGAATAAATAAATTGAGTGGTTGGAAGTTAGCGCCACTTAGGAAATGAAGCAGGTGAGTTCGCGGTTGTCAGAATCTATTAGTAATTGGCATGTGTATTGCTAGTTAGACTGAAATGAAAATTAAATTAATCTTGTTGTCATTCGACATATGTAGATGGCTAGTCGAGGAAGAGGACGAAGAAGTCGTCCTCCCGGGGTATCAGTCGGGCACCGCCGACTTGACCCAGTGACCTTTGTGAGCGGAGTAGGGATTCTGATCGTGCGCTATCCGCAGGCATGCGATAGTGAGCCAAGGCGGGTCGGGCCGACCTCACGGCGTTTAGAAGCATCGTCCTCCGATGGTTAGAGGAGGAGTGGACTCCATGGTTGGAACTGACCACGACCATAGAGAGAGATGAGGATGTCGGGCGCTTTCGGGATGCGGGTGTTAGTAGCTAGAGGAAGGAGAGTCAGTCTTCTTCCAATTCGAGAAAGAAGCAGAGGGCTTCTAGTTCACGAAGGTTCCAGAGTCGAGGCCATCGGGCGGGGACGGATGAGAGTTCTTTGGTCGGGTGGGCGGATGGTATCTTTGCCATTGCTTGACTGGGCATGTGAGACGGGTTGCCCCGAGAGACGGGGATTCGGGGACTTTGGGACCCGGCCTTGAGTCCCGGTGACTGTAGAACATGAGAGTATACAGGTTCATTCCTCGCTACACAGATGCGAGATTCGGAGGAACCGGTTTCAGTTTCGGAGTGCTCTGAGCATCTTCGACAGCATAAGGTGGGCGAGAGGGCGAGGAAGTATGGGTCGGGTCAGAGTCTCGA
Organism: Tetrastigma voinierianum; assembly: GCA_016808115.1. Lineage (NCBI taxonomy): Eukaryota > Viridiplantae > Streptophyta > Magnoliopsida > Vitales > Vitaceae > Tetrastigma > Tetrastigma voinierianum. Next base: position 79,924 of record JAEQBH010007420.1, on the reverse strand, counting down.
GGACTCCTGTGGGACTTCTAGTCGAGTGGGGTAAGGCGATGTGTTATTTGGCTCACGGTTGGGCATATGGCGAGATTGTCCCCAGGAGGCGGAGGGTCTCATGGTGCTACGTTAAGGCATCTGAGCAACCAGAATATGTAAGTCACGATTTCTCTTGCGCGTTGACTAGAGTAAGCGTTTAAGTGGATCATCATATTCATTCATTGTGGCCATCTTGTGTGATGGTTGGCTTAGAGGTTAAGGCCTTTAGAGAAACTTAGATGTGGATATTCTTACTGGGTGTAGGGTGAGAGTTGATCGAATGAGTTGGGATTTGTGAGTTGGGATCTCAAGATTACGCTCAGAGGTGGACCCGAGATTGGGGTGTCACAGTATGGCATCATTGCGTTCATGTGCACGGCAACATCGCGTCTAGTTGGGTGTGGGTGCATGGTATGGTCATTCACCACTCTTGGTGAGTGTGGAGTTGAAGTTGTCTTTGGGTTCGTCAATCGAACTCATAGTTGAATCGAGAAATAGAGTAATTAATGTATTGAAGCCCAGAAGAAATAAGAAAATTAGATTAATCCCCTAAGGTAGAAACACAGGTTAGGGTGAAGGAGACCGTGGTAGTATCCGAAAGGTCTGTATGGGTGTAAGGGCTAGGGGCTATCACAGATTTACGTGTGGGTGTAAAGAGACCAGGTGGAGTTATCCAGGGAATTTACGTGTGGGTGTAGAGACCGAGTGGAAATATCGAGAATTTACGTGAATGTAGAGGCTCAAGTAGAGTGTAAAGCGAAAAGTTGTTGCTAGAAGCGCGCAGTCATGTTATCCGCGAAGACTTAGAGTTAGTGGTGGTGTGGCGTAACGAGATGAAAACACGGTAAGGTTATCCGTAGACTTAGCGTTAGTGATAAGTCGGGAGTATTTCGAGATTTGGATAACCCATTGGAAACTGCATTGGGTGTGGTGAGCCGGCAAGGGCTCGGTATATGGATGTCCCTCATGATATGGACTGGGTTGACAGTTCATTGGATTGTCAGTGATTGTGACCTTGGGAAGGTAAGCGTTTGCACACCAAGCAAGGGTGTGTGAGGTTACATACGCACGTGGTTGGATGCGTATGTGCGTGGAATTTTGAGACGAAATTCTTTTTAAGGAGGGGAGAATGTGAAGAGCCAGAAAATCAATTTTCTCAAAGAGCCCGAAATCATAATTTCGGTAAAAATCCGAGGTATTCAAATCTCGGATTATGAAACGGACTTCACCGTTGGAATCGTCTGTAAAATCTAGCCGAACCTGCGTCGAGGAATTTCGTCAGTGAGACGTAGGAATTTGCACGTTTTTCTAGGCATCGAGTGTCGGGTCTTGAAGTAAGCGACATGTGATGTGACAAAAAGTCGAACTATAACATGTACTCATGTGACACATGTTGCATGAATAGAGAAATGATGGAAATGAATGTTAGGGTGTGTGCCACGTGTCGAAAATCAAGCTTAGGACATGATTGAACATTAATTTGGTGCAGAAATGAGGGAAGAAAGGACAAAGAGTGAATAGTGTCATCTTGCAGTTGAAGGGGCCAAGAAAGCGTGAAGGAGGGGAGATCTGATGGCAAGTTTTGATTTTAGAGTGAAGGTGTGCCTTCTCTCTAAGATCCCAGACTATCCAGACCCTTCGAAATTCTTCGGGCAAGAAGGAAAGTGGATTACACGCGGCGAGGGCAACGCGTGGGCACCGGTTTTAAGGAGTTTCGACAAACTCCGTGAGGTAGGGGTTTTATCCTACTTGAAGTTACACCTTGTTTAAGTGTTTTGTAATGCTTGGGTTGGTTTGAGTAGTGAGCAGCCGGTTGATCGGTTTAGCTTGGGCGAAATGTGAAAATTATTTAAGATCGGTTTAGACCAGTTCATTATTTGTGTATGGACTATTTGGGTGGCTTGTGGTGTAAATTATGCATTAAATTGTGTTGTGATGTGCATAAGGCTGGAAATGGCCATGGATTTCGGGTTCACAAAGTGGAATCGATGTTGAGAGAGTGGTAGTGAGCGATGGCAGAGGTTTCAACGTTGAGTGAATGGTGACACTAAATTTTAGGTGTGAAAATGTGTTTGGTTGAGTGATTCAAAATGAATTGCTCGTGTTTGTTAATTAGCCTATGTGAGCTAATTTTTTGTGTAATTGATGGTGAATGTGCATAACATGTTTTATGTGCCTTAATGATGTTAATATATATACACGTTTTATATATTAGCATGTGTTGTGTGAATTGTGTTAAAATTACATAATATGTTGTATGTGATTTAAATATGTTAATATATATGTGTATGTGGATATATTAGCATGAATGACACGAAATGGCATAATGCATTTTCATATGCACCGGGTAACCTATAGACATTAGGTGTGGAGTGCATGGCCACGAATTTTTCTAAAAATGAACATGGTTCTGAAGAATTTCCGCTGATGATTTTCGAAGAATGGGGTTGGGAGGCCAGTCCCGACAAATCATTCGGATGAGAACCATATTGTTTGGAGGTTCTCTAACATTTGCCTCGGAGGGTGATTATGGCACTGCGACACATTGTTGAGTGTATTTTTCGAAAACAAAGTTTTGTTTTGAAAATGAAGTTTTCTCATGCATGACTTAGGCAAGTGTGAGGGAGTCGGTGAGGACTCGGGATGTAGTTGATCATTTAGACATTCAAGTAGGATCATGATTTACTTGAGTGTGTGTTTACTTTGGATCATTGCATATGCGCCCAGGTGAGGTAACCCATTTAGGGTGATTCCACTCTTGGCGATAGCGCTCTCACCTGTCGAGGGAATATCTGTTCCAGTGCGAGGGCGTTCGAGAGGCGACTCATCATAGAGGCCGATTTAGAAAGAAAGCGGGTTGTGGCTTTGGTAGTTGTTATATGACATGTATTAGAATTTTTAATATGTGTTGTATAAAGTATTGTAATAACTCTTGAACCATATAATATAATTGGTTTAATGTATTTGGATGAGTATGACATGTAGGCCCAAGTGGCAAAATTACTCATGTGTGTGTCTCGAGATACGAGACGTATAGGTTTTCCGCAGGTTGACGGGTAGTCAACGGACACCCCGGCTTTGGGGCGTCACATTATCTAATTCTTCTGGACTTATAATTCCTAAATTCTTTTGTAATGGACTTATCATGCAATGTCTAGATAGGGTAAAAAAAAAATTATTAAAAGTTATTTTCCCATTATCTTTTAATAGAAATGATAGTCCTAATATGACTTGGTGTCTAAGATTTAAGGTTTTATCCATGTCTCTTTTAATGGTAAAGAGTATTCTGGGCTAGAGTAGCAATTTTTCATAAAAGATATTTTTAGTTTGTGAGATTGCTTAAATGGTTGATATATCTATTAAGACTTTAAATCTAGCATTGTGTCAATAGATCGTAGGTTTTTACGCTGGGTTATAATCTTTTGGTATTATTTTCTCATCTATAATTACATGAGTACAACCCGTATCTAATAGCACATGTGTTTTTATTAAATATTCCTCTATTCTTATTATACATTCTATTTGAGGTGCTTTTATTTCTCCTAATTTATTACATGTTTCTATAGGATGGATTGTTACATTATTATTTTCTTCATTCATAAATTCTTCTAGGATTTGTCCTAATTTTTTCTTTCCTATATGTTTTTCAAATTTTATGACTAAATCATTATATCCTTCTTTTATTACAATTATTTCTTGTTCTATTCTATTGATCTTATCATCTAAAGAGAGGGTATTTATATTTTCTTGATTATCATTCTGATATTCATTCCTTTCAGTGCTTAGACTAGCGTTGAAATATTCTTCTATACATATTATACATCCTTCTAAATAACACACCGACATTTTGCTACGTAGTAATTTATTTGGAAATCATTTACATTTAAAACATCTAATGCTATCAAGTCCTCTATTCTTTTTCCATTTATGTTCACATGTCATATCCATGAATTTGTGTTTAAAAATTCTGGATTACGCTAAATTATTTATTAAGTCTTCATCTTCACTATACGAGTTTTCTTTTCCTTCTTTTATACTAACTATCTTGTATATTGTTTAGGTATTAGATATTTCATGTCTATCTCTACTAATTCTTCATTTTGTACATTCTAGCCTTCTCTAGTATTATATAAGTTTTTCTTTCTAGGACAATTTGTACTTAAATGGTCTGGTTCTCCACATGCATAGCACTTAAGTTTATTTTTATATATTCTCTTTGGATTATACTCTAACATGTACGTGGGATCTAAATAAAAGGTTTTCTTCTAGTAAATATTTTTTTAAGAAATATCTTTTATTGTATTTTATGGTTTATATTTCTTTTCTTTTTTATCTTCTTCCATTCCATATGTTTACGTTAAAGTATATTTTTACAAAATCTATATTATTTCTTCTTAAGTTGTCTTTAGGTTGTATTTTGCTACATTTTTTTTTTAGTATTTTCATTATATGGTTTATCCTATGTCATATACTCCAAGGTTCTTGATTTTCTGTCATCTCATCTTGTTGGACTCCTTTTAATTCTTTCCATGAGGTTTCTATCTCTCTTCCTAAGGTTCTTGGAAGTTTTCTAAACAATTTTTCCCCTAATTCTTGGTTAAATCCATTTCTTGAAATAGCACAAAAATTGTAGAATGATTGGCAAAATTCTTTTATATATTTCTAGTCTTTTATCTGCATTTGTTTTAAATGAAATAATGCTTCTTGTTGAATGGTAATATGTCCAGAGTTGGATCACCTCCTATAATTAGACTAATTTGGTTACAAAATTATATGGATTAGCTCCTAGTTTAAGCATACACGTTGTAGTTCTCCCTAAAATTTGTCTTGTATGATTTCCATAATGCTCTAGTACTTTCTCCTAAAAAGGTTTCTAAATATTTGTACATAGTTTCAGGATTTGTTTCTTGGGGTATATTTTTCAAACACGCTACTTGATGATCTTTCCATCGTCTGATAGCTATTCCATAATTGTGGATCTTGAAGTACGCTATATTTGAGTATTTGATACGGGGAGGTCCTTGAAACTTATAGGTCCTATTGAGTGGAGTCTTCTTGAGTCTAAAATCTATGGATTCATCATATGATTGGTTTGGTCTAGGTCTATTTTCATAGTGTGCTTGTGGTCAGGATAAATTTCCTCCTCTATCTTGCCTTACACCCATAAGTTAGGTTCTAGTAAATGGTGTAGGAGAAGTTGCAGTACTTACTTCATCTTCCATCATTTCTAAGTCATTATCTGATTCTTTGGTTTCATTATCATCTTCTATTAATTCTATGACTACAATATTTTCTAAATTATCATATATTAATCTTTCATCTTCTTCTATCTTTCCTTTTCTTAAGGCTAATGTTTCTATCTTTAATAAATCTTCTTCTCCTGCTATTACTCCGTCTGCTTCATAGAGTATTCTTTTTATTGGATAATCTTTTCCTTCTAGAGTTATAGAGTCTATTTTGTTTCTGTTAATTCTTCTTGGTATTCTTCACTTTCTTGTATATCATTCTTTTTATAGTTTATTAATCTTATACTAGTTTTTCCTAGAGTATTTTGGTATACCAAAGAGGATTTTGGTATAACTGTTCTGTTCTTTTAGCAAAATCTTCTAGATTCCATTCTAATCCTACTAGATTTTCTGTGCTTAATGTCTCTCGTTTAACCATTCCTACTCCTTTGGTGGTTAAGAGATTTACCACATCTTCTACTTTTATTTTTACTTTATTATCTGTATAATTTGTACATCTTCCTCTAAATCCTATATTAATTACTAGATTACTACCTTTTACTTGTTGTTCAAATCCTTTTGTTTTAATTCCTATTTTAATATCTTGTTTTAAGTCTTTAAAACTCATCATAAAATATGGCATACAATATACTATTCCTATGTTATTATTCATATCTATTTTTGTACTTGCTATCATTGCTTTTCCCATATCTGTCCAACTATCATCATATATATGTACTAGTGTTTTTGTTCCTAAACCTTTCCTTCTTAATCCTTTAATAGCTATAGTTATTAATCTGATAGTAAGCTATAACACTGCAGATTGTCTACTATGCTTTTCCTAATAGTTCTAGTGTAATTATCATTTCTAAACATTTGATTTCTTCTTCTCTATTACATTTATAAATTTATTTCTTTCAAATATTTTCCTTTTTTATATATTACTTCTGGTTCCATTATTTTAAACCATTAATTTTAAAGTTTTTCATATTCTATTTGGGTCTATGATTTGACTATTTATGTCCATATTTGCTCGGCTTGTCTAAGTAATCGATCATTATTACTACTTGTTTCTCCTACGCCGGATATTGTTCTAGAAACTCTTGAAAATGATATTATGCTATTCATTACTTTTTTGTTTGTTTTTAATTGCTGCAAAAGTATAAGTTCTAGGTATAGCTGTAAGACCCGGGAAAAAAACCTAGAAATTTGAATTTTTACTAGGAAAGGAAAAATGGTAATTTTTTCGGAATTCTTTTTAGATCTCGGATGATGAAGCAGGACTTCACTTAGGTTGGAATCTTCTTAGAAATCTAGTCGCAGGCGGTTCGTTGAATTGAAGTGGCAGTCAAATTTTCCACGAATTTCGGCGACGGGCGTCAAGTGAACCACGAAAATGGGTTTTAGAAAATCTGAAAAATGCCAAATATTCAAAGTATTATTTAAGATAGATGGGCGAAATCGGAGCGAAATAAATTATTTCGGGACGAAAACGAACCGGGGAAGCGTGACACGTGGCGCGATATGAGCCACGTGTCTCATGTATAAATATCAAGAAATATCTAAAAGCAAGAAAAGATCTCACAATTTGGTCTAGCACCAAACGTTAGAGAGAGAGAGAGAGAGAGAGGAGGGAGAAAAAAAAAAGAAAGCTTCTCCGACGATTTTATGAGGTTTCGTCGATCGAAACTTGGTAGGCCGAGAGTTAAAGCTGCTCTACGCGATGAGCTACGCGTGAGTACCAAAATCACAAGATTTCGCCAAGGTCAGGTTGGGTTTTCTGGCTTAGAAAAGGTGGTGTTAGGAAATCACGTATTTGGTGGGGTTTTATCCACCTTTCGAGTTTAATTTACGTCACAAGGGCATGTGGGTGGGTGTCAAAGTGGAGAATGTTGTCAGTTTTCCTTGACCCCATAGTGTGTTTTTGAGCCCATAACTTGGCCATCCTTCATCTGAATTGAGTGATTCCATTTTCTAGGTAAACTAGACTTATAGGAGAACATATCTCCTTGAAATAGGTCTATCCAAACTCCGACCCCTTTGGACTCATAAATGCATTCAAATGGGAGATATGTTCGAGACGATTTTCACGATTTCTATTTTTTAGACCTCCTTGGTAATGTTTTGGCCATAACTGGTCATCACTCTCATCTGAATTGAGTGCTTCTAATTTAAGGGAGTAAACTGGGCTTATAGGAGGCATATTTCCTTGAAATAGGTGCTATCAATTCCAACCTTTGGACTCGAAAATGCATTCAAGGGGGTATTTATGTTCAGAACCGGTTTAAGTTACATTTGAAACTTTGAGTAGTCCGTTTGTTTAGGACATATCTTGAGTTTACATTAATCCAATTTGGGTGATTCCAGTTAGAGAAGAACCCTAAGAACCGTATCTTCAAATGCGTATAAAGAACCAGTGTCAAATTATGGATAAAGACCTTTGAACTCGGGTATCACAGACTGTTTCCAGTGTAAACGGAGTAAAGTGATCAGTTTTGAATGAAAAGGCCATAACTTCTTCATTCGGACTCTGTTTCGGGTGTTCTTAGACTCTATGGAAAGTCCATTGAGTCAAGAACCTAGCCATATGCTTGTGGAGGGTAATTGGTATCCACAACCTTGCTGAAGTTTGGTGTTTGTACCAAGTGTGCAAGTGGGACACAAGGGTCCATTCCTGTTTTGTTTTCGACTTAGAGCGACCATATCTTTCGTGAACTTTCGGGTTTAGGGTGTTTCTTAGACTCTATGTAAGACCATTGAGTCAGTTTCTTTCCATGTGCCTGCGCGGAAGGCAGTGGGTATCCACAACCTTGTTCAGAAATCTATGTTTTTCACCAAAGTGTGGGTTATTTGGTTGTGTCGATGTAAATATAAGGTTACAACGCAACCATTACATGGCATCTTTGTAGGCTATTGTATTGGGTATGGTGCCATGAGTCAGCCTAAGGAAGTCTATATAGTACATTAGTTGTTTAGTCATGTATTGATGAATGATAATATATGCATGACCTTCACGATATCATAAAGATTGGCATGAAATGTATGGAACTTATATGCTTGCGATATATGTTACATGATACTTTGACATGAAGTGCGATTGATTAGAATGTTCCATGTAGTGTGCATCTTACATGTAACATGAGAACTGCGATGGCGATTAGCATTGCATATGCACAGGGACATCAACATATTGGGTGTGTGTGCATGGATATAGTCATTCATCATCAGTGTTGATGAATGGGTAGTGAGCTCGTACTTTGGACGACGTCTAATAAATGTCTCACGGTTTTAAAACATAAAAGAAATGTAGTGTGTGTTGGGCGGAGGCGAAGGGGACCATTAACCCTCGGGTGAAAGCACGGAACATGGGTGTAAGAGACCCGCGGTGTGATCCGAAAAGTTATGTATGGGTGTAAGAGACCCGCGGTGTGAGCCGAAAAGTTCTGTTGCCCAAAGAAGACACGCGGTCATGTTTATCACATAGACTTCGGGTTGTGTGATAGGAGTCGGGATTGACTCGGGATTAGTTGCCCATTAGCACTTGCATTGGAGTGCTTGGTGAAAGACGGTAAAGCCAGATGAGGGCTCGATACATGAGTCATTGGCAATGCTAGTCTTGATTTTACACTTGGCACTATGCATGTGAGAGTCGGTGGTATTTCGGGATATGGGCATGATGACATTTCATGCATGACATACGACATTCATGTAGACGGTTTCACTTGGATGTGTGTTAGTTGGTTTGATCATTGTATGAGCACTTAGGTGGGGAGTAACCCTTGTAGGAGATTATCACTACTAGGTTTTTCTCACCCCATCGTGGGACCCCCTTTTAGGTACAGGTCGGGTGCAGATGGCTGACCCGCATTCGGGACCTCACATATGAAGAAAGTCGGATGTGGCTTTGGACCATATTTTGTATATGTATATTAGAACAATCAGTTATAATATATCATTTTGTATAAGAGTGTATAATTGAACTCTTATAAACATATCACTACATAGTTGCATGTATAATATTCAGGGGCATTGTTGAATGGGGTCGAGTGGTCGCCATGACTCATGAATGACCTGGTGTGTTATATTGAGCCCGGATGGGTCATGTGATATATTGTTATATAGGTTGTATTTTGGATAGAGCTTCCCGTACATATGAGACTCTTTCCGATTTTTTGTTAAAGTATGGATCCCTATAAATGGGAAATGATGGTGTGACATTGGGTTACTCGACACCCACCCACATTTCCAGCGAGGTTGTGTGAGTTGTGTGGGACCCGAGATAGGGGTCTCATGATAGCTAATGGGATTTCTTTGGTTTTCTTGGCCCCCAGGCAGAGGTCAGTTGAATCTCAGTGTGTAGGCTGTTGAATGTCGGGTGACCAGGCATTTTCTCCGCGAATCGGGCGAGTCTCCTTTGTGCAGAATACCCAGATACAAACACTGCATAAACTGCAGCTCTGAAGCAGGTCTATATGGTGATATATATATCCCGATCGGCCGCAGGCCCGTAAACAACCTCAATATGCATACCAACTATAGATCCAACTATATCCTATGTTTTAAAAGAGTTAAACAATTCTCTTTATACAGTATATTAAAATTCTAAAACTCTAATACATGTATACATCTAAAACCAAAGCCCTGTCAGAACTTCTAAAAGCTGACCTCTATGACGTCTTGATCTCCTGCTCAACTCCTATGCACTGTAAATATAATATCCCTCGACGGGAATTGAGGCTAGTAACCCATTAGTGGGATCTCATACTGAGTGTTTTCTATTTTAAGTGCGGTCTCGTGTTAAAATAAACACACATTCCAAGCGAATTCATGATCCTGGCAGATGTCTACATACCCATCCCCATGTCTAGAGTCTCTGGAGCTCCTCACACTTCGCCATGTGAAATAATCATTTCAAAACAAAAACCTATTTGTTCTTGATATACTCTCGAAATATTCGGTAAAAATATGGGACTACCCTCCCAGGCGGGTGGTTGGTGAGCTTTCCCAGCAGGTCATGGTCACTCATCCGAAATGATCTGTTGGCCATCTCCCAGCGATTCTCAGAATATCATCACATTGAAATTCCTTTCGAAAACATTTTCGTTTTTTAACACCGATTTTCGTGTCATGCACTCACCTAATTTTAGGCTCTGCAGGTGCATGTGAGGATGCGTGTAACTATTTCAATCATTTTCAACTAATATATCAATATGCATATATTATCAATTTAGAATCCACATGTAATTCAACAATATCAATAACTCCCGAATATGCTCACTTGGGCTAATCATTGATAGTTCCGTTAAACTACGCTGTGATTATATTCCATATAATTGTGACATCAAGATCTTTATCAAGCTTATGCATTTAACATATTAAATTCATCTCAATGGCCTATGAACACAATTATATTTTATATAAATTATATCATTATACTAACATTATTTTCCATGTGTGCCTATCATTTCCACAGGCTCAAATCATTCATTTCATCAATTTCAAAGAACCAACCACATGGACATTTTGGTCCATTTTACCTGAGCACAGGATTTTACGAGTCCACGAAGCAGCAGTGGGCATCACGGGCGACCACTCATCCTATCGGTTCGATTTTTGAAACCGATTTCCATAACTATTCCCGGTCTCCTTACATACCCGACATCGATTTAATGTGAACACACCACGGCCAACCGGTTTTACGGGCATCGCGGACAGCCCGAGTCTCAAAAATTCCTCGATTTCGGTCCATGTTTTGGGGTAGATAAACGGCCCCTCATGGCCTCGAGAACCAATAGAAACATGATTTAAAGCAAATTTTATGAATTTAAAACCTGACGACCGTAACGGCGTTGTTTCACCATTGGGTTGATAAGGAGTTCCTAAAACAATTCGATTTGCAAACTTTGGGACCGATCTTTAACGTTCGAACTCAATGGCAAGCTGTCAGCTTACTTAAATAAAAGTGTACAAAAAACCAAGTAAGGGAGAAACCCACCTCTCGGAGTTGTCTAAAACTCCACCGGAAATCAGTACTGCAGCGTAGAGTAAAACAAAGACAAGAGCTTGACTTCCTTCTTGTCAGAAGGCTGAACTGATTAGGATTCGCGCCAGTATTTTAGAGAAGTTTCTCTCTAAAGAAAAAACTCAAAAAATGGCTACCGGAGGAAAATTCTGGTTGATCACGTTTTTGGTGCTTTAAGAATGGGAGAGATAATCTTGTTGACTAATTGGCATTTAATTGAGGCACCAAAGCTTTTAAAAATAGCGTTTATGTCCTCTTTTACGATTTTGGCGTTCATTTCTATGCCATTAGTTTACCGTCCATTTCTCTACTCAGCCACCACTTATGGCACATGAGTATTTGTTATATGTGATTTTATTGGCATGTGGCGTTTTACGCACGAAGCGATGCCTCGAAAAACATAAATTCTATTTATGCCGGAGTCGACGAGAATTTTACGTGCGCTAGCTAGATTCGAGATGATTCCAACGGTGAAATCCGTTTCGATCATCCGAGATCTAGAATAAATTACAATTTTTAACCCGGGAAATTAACAATTTTATGTGTCAAGTACGTTTTGCCCTTTTTCCATAAATTGGAATTTCTCGGGTCTTACATTTCTTATTTCTAAATTATTTATGCCTTTTATAAGATCTTCTATGTCTTTTGTGTTTGAACTACTAGGTTTATCGTAGATTCTACCAAGTTTTGACTTATATTTATTAATATTATTATTATATTATTTTGTTTCTTCAAAGTTAAATATGTTTTACTAACGGGGGTTTTAAGTTAGACCTTGGTGTATTATGGAGAATTTTTTGAAAGCCGTCTAGTATTTGGAGATATGCTTGATCTTCTAATAAATTATTCATATGCTAGTCTATTTAATTATTTTAATATATATGTGTGTTCTTTGTTTATTTCTGTAAGTTTTTCTAATTGGTTAATGATTTTGTTATTAGATTCTTCTAAGTGTTTAATCTTATGTATCAGTATTCTATTTTCTTTTACCAAGTCTAATGAATGGATATAATTAAGGTTTTTCCCTATTTGTTTTACTTTATTTTCTAAACGTTTTATCTTACTAAATTCTGGATTAAATCTTAAAATTTTATGAGAAGTTGATTATTAAATCTACTAATGTATTAATAGTTTTGTAAGAGTTTTCTAAATTTTAAGAGTGTATGTTATGTGTATAAAGCTCCTTTTTATAATTGCACTTGAGTTTAAATGAATTTGAGGAACTAATTTGTTTTTCTAAGTTTTCTATTCTAAGATCTAAATAATCTAAATTTCTAATTGAATGACTAATATTTAATAATTGTTATATCTTCGATGTGTTCATCTGGATAATCTATGACAGGTAGAGTTTCTTTTAAGTTAATTAATTTTTCTATAAAGTGTTTTCTAGTATAATATTTTGTGCTGATTTGTCTTCTTATAGGGAGAGGGACTATATCTAATGTTTCTATGTAATTATTATATTTTGCTACTAATAAATGTCTAAGGCTTTCTATAGTTGCGATTTTATCACTATTTTTGTGAAAATTTATATGACTAATTCTTTCTGTGAAGTTTTCAAATCTTGACATAAACTAATTTTTTAAATAAATAAGATAAATAAAGCTTGTTTATATTTGAGTGAGTTAAGCTTAAATGTCTTCTTTCTAGGTTGTTTCTAAGTATATTAAACACTAATATTTATTTATCTAATTTTTTAATAGTAGTTATTATCTCAAGAACAGCTAAATTCTTTCTAATATAATTTGTTGTAATATTAAAGATCTCGTTTCTAAAACCTCCGTCAAATATTATTTATTTTTTAATTATTTCTACTGGATTTATGTATTTTGATAGAGTTAGAGGATCTAAACAATCTTCTAATTCTCCTATATACTTTTTTATTATTAATTTATCTATGTTTAACTAGATTTAGGCTCTCATACCAAATTTTTAAAAGAGGCTGAAATTTTCATTTTTAGGCTGAGGAGAGAGGGATGAGATAAAAATTTTATAGGTCCTACTCATGGTTTTCTTACTCTCTATGACCTTTTTTAATTTACAAATCGCTTTTGACTAATTAAACATCGTAGTATAAGCATGCATTCTGTATCTTGAAAGAAATTCTAAACCGTCAATTTAGAAAATCGAGCGAATAACAAAATATCGAGAATCTGAGCAGTCATTAATGGCAGCCCCACACAATAGAAATTTCAGTCATTAAAATCCTCCTTTTATTTTATTATTATTATTTTGTTATTTTATTATTATTATTTTGTTGTTGATTGTGATGTACGGAGAAAACTATATTTTCTTTATGCACTGTTTTCTATATTTTCTCCAGGAAAACTATATTTTCTTTATGCGTTTTCTATATTTTCTCAACGAACTAGACGAGGAGTGATTAATTTTTTAAAGTATTATTCTTTCCATTGATTGTTAAAGGTTTGTCATGAAGAAATATAACGAAATATTCTCTAGTTATATTTTTAATTTCCCGCTTTTTATGGGATTTTTCTTGTGGGTATTTTGAAGCCAAATTTTATGTTTTTTTCCCTTATTTATACTTTTTAATCCCATTAAGCATTAAATTTGATATTTAAACAAAATTGAATTTTACCCAATTTTATAATATTTCAACTATTTCCTTTTTCATAATATTGCTTTAGCAATTTATATATGTTTATGCTATTTATGATTGTTATAGCAACATATTATGAGTATGATTATTATTATTATTTTTTCTTGGATAAGAATTGAAATATTAAATGTATAGACTTGTCTCATATGAGTTTAAGCATGTCGAATTTTTAGGAATTGATGTTGCAGCTGTAATTCTCCCATCTTGCGGATCAATTTTGCTAAGATTCGTATGCATAGTAAAGTTGTCCTATTGATTACTTTATTATTTGGTATGATGTTTAGTTTAGTGAAGATATTTCATTAAGTATCATGGACCATTTGTTTATTACCATGGGTGGAGATTGGCATTTTGGTTAATAACGATTGGTGAATTGCTCTTATCTATGTATGACTCTTTTTGTATTTTTATAGATTCTAACATTTGGTAACCATTTTTGTGGGTCATTTGATAAGCCAAAGAATCGAGCAATTTGCATGTCTTTGTTTTACATGTATTTTTGACATTGCTCTCTTGTTTATTCTTCAGTTTTGAGCTTTCCACAGTTTTCTACCATCGCAAAACTTGAACAAGCAATGGGTTAAATCTCTCATGATGAATTTGACGATGAAATTGAACTTGGTTTTGAAAGTTGAAGTTCTGATTAGTGCCCGAATATTATTTTGAGCCTTGTTTGTGCGATTTTGAGAGCACTTTTTGTGTACTAATCGGCTAATTAACTTGATTGGCGCGTAGGTCCTTGCTATACTGCGATACTTTGCGAATTTTGTAGTTTTACACAGCTAATCACGCCAAGTTTTTGAGTGCTTCGATCACGGCAAATCAGCAAATACGAGAGTTAAATTCGGGTTGCAAGTCGAGCTTGGAAGGAAAGTAAGCGGCGAAAGAGGGGGCCTTTGCCAAAATTTTGCAAAGGTTCTTGAATCTGCAAATTTCGTGGGATTTGCAAATTTTCGCAACCTGAAAGTTAGCGAAGAAATCTGACATTTATATTGTGTTTTGTTAAATTTTTGAACAATTCTATTTTGTGAAGATTAATGACTTCTTCCATTTAGTTTCCCTTTGTGTAGTTGTTTGTTTTGTTTGTGAAGCTGATAGTTTGTTTTAGCTGGAAATAATCATTTTTTTTTTATATATAATACATACCATACAGCTCACTTTTTTTTTTTTTTGTGTTTTGCCTAGCTTGCAGTTTGAAAAATTGAAACATTGTCCAATTCTGTTGATGTTATATTAGTTCCATGCCTAGTGAGGGATGATCAGTTGGATTCTTGTTGCTGACCTTTTCTTCCACCTCTAGCTAACCACACACTGTGCACATTAGGTTTCAACAATAAGCTGAAACACTACCTAACCTCCTAAACCTTGCAAAAACCTAACCTAGTTTCGTTGACCACCTTCAATAGGTTATGGACCCCCATGAAAAGAAGGTCAATTAGTCTTCCAAAATAAAAAGAAGTGGAAAAGGAAAACAAAAAGAAAAAGAAAAGAAAATTTGCAACGCTATGCCTTGAAACACGAGAATGGTCCGAGGGGTATATGGCGAAAGTCTTTAAAACCCGGTGCCTTAAGTCAACTGGTTGGGAGTCACAGATCTTGTCGCTCGTTATATGGGTGGATGGGCGAAGCTTAGTAAGTTGTAGGTGCTGGAGTCTCAAAGTCATTCGAAGTCCGGGGTGAAACCTGAAGAGTTTGTGGTTGAAAAATCCTTATAACTTGATGCCCTAAACCTTCATAGGTTGGGAGTCATCGGTGGATCCCCATTACATGGACTTTGGTGAAGTCGATTCCTAAGCATTGCACCCCTACAACACAAAAAGAATTGTGGAATAAGAGTGAGTCCTGATCTATTTAGGTTGTTTAGTGTTCTATGTTGTGGCAGTAGCTTGGTTGGGGGGGAGAATGCAGTTTGACAGTTTATTGTTGAAAACTAATCATATAAACACTTAGGTTTTGGTGGAAGTTGTAGGTTGATTCTCTAGAGAAGGAAACTCTTTTGATGCTAGATTCTGTATGGCACTCACTCTCTCGAGATGGTTTCGGTGATTCTCATTGAGGGTTAGGCATTACTTCCACATACTTTTTGAAATACCATTTTTGAAAACGTAATTTTGTTAGTGCTTTGTTGTTATTTCTTTCTTTCATTGATAAGGGACTAGCAATGTGTCGGTTAGGGGAAGTGATTAGTGCCCCAGGCCAAATGTATTTTGAGCCACATTTATTGCAAGTTTTGAGCACTTTTGTGTACTAATCGGCCTAATTAACTGTTGCACATTAACATCCTTGTTATGCTCTTTTGATAGCCTTTGTGACAATTTTTGTAGTTTTGCAGCTAATCACGCGAAGTTTTGAGTTAACTTTCGATCGACAAATCGACAAATACTACCAAGTTAAACTTGGGGCTGCGGTCAAGCAAGAAGGAAGAATTAGGCGAAGAGGACACTACAAAATTTTGCGGGGTTGCGAAAATTTACTGATACATCAAATTTCACAAGTTCGCGAAATTCTAACTGTGCTGCTTCCCAAATCTTTGACCCAATTGACCCCGTTTGACCTCTTTTTGTGATTTTTTCCTAAATTACCCTTCATGTAATATTGGTAGTTCATGTATTTTTGTAATTTTGCTCTTCTCTGGGCATATATAAGGCAAGATACTGTACAGAACCAGTAGCTTTTATCATTCTACATCATTAATACAGAGACTGGGCGGGAGTTTTCCCGCTTCTTTTCTTTTCTCTCATTTTCTCTCATTTTTCTCTCATTTTCTTAGTTTGCTTGAGCACCCTCTAAGGGCGACAACTCGGAGGATGGTTGGCTAAACTCCTTTTCTCCTTGAAGAGGAGGGCTACGGGGCTACGATTTTGAGGTAAACTAGTGGTTCTCATGTTTCCTGTCTGGCTTGTTTATTGGCATTTATGTTTCCTATCTCTCCCTCTAGAGTTTAATCCCTTAGATATTACCTTGGTCGGCCAGTGCCCAGCAATCTTTTAGGGTGGGAAGAGGAGATGAATCTTATTACTAGATCCACTAAGATTCGGTTAGTTGTCATTTATTTGTTACTGTAGGGTAGATCAAGGAGATAATTTTTGACCGTTCGAAAACATTTATGTTCGATAAATGTTATATTTGAGAAAATTATTAGGGTTCGATTTTATAGCCAAATGAAGATCAGGTTCGAGGGGAAATGACTATAGGTCATCCTCCTCAGCAGCAGAGGAAAGGGACTAGAGACCCCTACATTTACCTTAGGATTTCAAACAACGTGGCGAATGCTTAAGGAGTTCTTTTGCCCTTTTCCTCACCTTGTTTTGAGTTTAGAACATTACCTCCACGTTTTTATCGAACCCCGAATCCAAATTGAAATTCACCATTTTGAACCAATTGCTAATTATTTGTGCGAAAGCCCATCCATGTTCGACCACAGAGCCCTTTATCTTTGCGGTTGCTATGCTCTGGCATTAGGAGGTTTAGGTTTATAAATATTTTTTTATTCCGAGCACCAAATCTCTAACCTCTACTGCATTTGTCACGAATCAAATGGCACCATTGCCGGGGATGGTGCCTTAATGCAAGTGATGAGCTGTTGAACTTGTGATCCTCATCACATGTATTGGTGAACTTTTATCTCTTTTATCTTACCTAGTAGTTCCTTTTGCTAGGTTGATTCAGGCCACTATCTTTGTCCGAAACAATTTTTTTAGCTAACAGTAATCTTTTTGGTAGCTTTGTTTTTGCTTCTTGTTGGTGTTCTGTTTTGTTCATATAGGAGTTTATGCCCGGTGGGATAGAACACCTTGACGAGTTAGAAAGAATCCGGTGCCCCACGAACAAGGCGTAAGTGAGCTTGAACGGTGATCGGATGGAGCCTCCACGGGCGATAGAGCCGGCAGGGTACCAGAGGAATCTGATGCATATAGGTCATGAGGGACCACATACATCCCCCAGGTGATGCACCCTCATGTATTGTGCCCCCACCAGAGGACATGATTATTGGAACCTTACATTGTGCTCTACTCAAAACTCGTGGTATGAAGTGAACCCACACTCACACATCAGGGAATTTGAAGTACGCAGCACCTTGAGAAGATGCTTAGATATGGATGCAATGAAGGTGAAGTTTTCTCATTTCTGAAGGATAAGTCAGATTTATTAACTCTTTGAGCGGGACCATTCGAATTGGGCCAATGCGGCTAAGTTTTTTGAAGAATTTTCTCCACACATAGAATAAACGATGCGAAGAGGTAGATTTCGCTGCGGCCCATGAAAATGAAATTCTACCAGTCTTTAGGGGAAAGGTAGCAAATCATCAATGACCTCACCATGGCTTTGACACATGGATGCTGGTCGATCATTTTTATGAGGAATGTCCTGCTATGAAACAATTATTAGAGAGACTATGTGTGGAGGACTTCGTAGTGAGAATCAGAAAGAAGCCATGGACTTCTAAGCCCATGTAATGAGACATCTAAGCTGGGATGTAGACGAGCCCGAAGTAGAGAGGATGAGGCTGCAGCCAGCTCGAAGGGAGGCATCTATTCCCTCACGGAGGACATGGAAATGAAGGCAAAGCTATCCACCTTGTCAAGAAGGTTAGAAGAGCTTGAAATGAGAAATCAACATGAGGTGCGGCTTGATGGGTGAGACACTGTCTTCCCCTGACCAGCTTTCTTCATTTGTCGATCTACGAGGACCGAGGAGAGAATTGTTGACTATTCCTTCAATAAGGAGATATTGATAGCTAAACAAGCCAATGTTGTGGGTGATACAAACCGGTAATGCACCATCTGGCAAACACATATAATCCCGATTGGAGGAACCATCTAACCTCTTACGGAAACCAAGCCTCAGCGCATATGCTACACGGTGCGCGGCGGTAATAGTTCTTAAATCTCAACCATTACCGCCCATACTTTCATCTCTGGTTGATCAAGCTATAATGAATTTAAGCAAGAGTGGTGGGCGGTTTTGTGAAGAAACGAAGGCGTAAATACTCCAGCTAACGAAGGATCGATACAATAGAAACCTGCTTGAGCAAGATTGAGCACTGCTTGATGCGATCTAGCCCAAAAATTTGACAATCTGCAGTATTCGATTTCTAGGTTGACAAACCAGCAGCAGGTGCAAGGTTCCTCTCTCAGACACAGCCCAATCCTAGGGGAGTGCATGAATTGAGCTCTTCCAACGAGCCAACTTCCAAGATAGATGAAGTCAAAGCAGTGATCACTTTGAGAAGTGGAAATGAGGTTGAGTAGCCAGTCCCCAAACCAACAGAATTAGGTAAAGAGGAAAAGGAAGTTGAACTAGAAAATATTGTGATTAAAGAAGATGCAGTGAAGAAGAGCACACCCCACCTTTTCCTCGAAGCAAGCGAAAGGCCATCGGCTTGGTGAGGTCTGAAGTACTAAGGCGGTGAAAGTCAACATCCCCCTACTAGACATGATCAAATAGGTTCCAACTTACTTAAAAATTTTAAAGGACACGTACCGCAGTGAAGAGAGGTTAAATGTTGATAGAAGGCCTTCCTAACATAACAAGTCGATTCCATTATTGATCGCAGACCCGATAAATACAAAGGCAGGTTGTCCACTGCCATCATAAGTGAACATCGGGAACTTATTAGCAAAGAAAAGAGCAGCTGCTAGACTTGGGAGCCAATGTCAACCTACTTCCTTATTCAGTGTACAAGCAGTTGGGTTTGGGAGAGCTTAAGCCCACCACCATCACAATGTCACAGCAGGACATATCCATAAAAAAAGTCGAGAGACCTTGTGGAGGATGTGTTGATACAAGTGGACAAATTCTCTTGTCTGTGGATTTTTGTTGTGCTTGATCTGAGAACAGGATTACGGAGTGGGAGCCCCAATTGTACACATAATCTTGAACCATTCTTAGCCACCTCTAATCGATCATGATTCTTTGAAATGGAGTTATGCAACATTCGAGAACATGACTTTGGAACTCAATATCTTCCCGCACTTGAGCAAAAGCATATGCAACCGGTGGAAGATGGTCAAGAGTTGTAATTGACACTGTGCGGAGGAACAAGTTGAAGCGGCTGACAGTGCGGGATGTCTTTGATTGAGGAGTTATCGGTGTTACGAAGAGGCTGCTGAGGAACCTAAAAACTTGTGTATTGTACATGGGCCATGGAAGGAAAAAAGAGAAGAAATTTTACCTTTCTTGATTGAGAAGAACGATGAGCCTGAAGTTGGATCTCAAACCCACACTGTGGAATTAAAGTATGCATACTTAAAGAAAATGAACAATGTCCGGTTGTTATATCCTTCTGCTCCAATGCTTCACGGAAAACAATATCTTTTGGACATCTCTCTGAAGAACAAGCGAGGTTATTGGGTGGAAAATTTTCTGATTTGAAGTGGCCCTTTGGTTTGCACCATACATTTAGAAGCTAGATCGGTCGGGTGGCACAATGAAGATTTAATCCTCCCGTAAGGAAGTAGTACGTCTGAAGTGCAGAAATTGCTACAGTGGTGTCATTTACCCCATATCCGATAGCACTTGGGTGAGTCGACCCAGTTATTGCCTAAGAAGTGCGGGGTGACCCTTGTGAATAATGAGAAGGAAGGAGGTGCCACCCGCCTTGCCCTGATTAGAGGTATGTATTGATTCTGAGATTGAATGAAGTGACAAAGAAGGATCATACCACCCTTCATGGACCAACTTCTCGAAAGAATTTATGGGCATCCCTTTTACTATTTTTAGATGGGCTATTCGTGTGGTACTTCCAAATCGAAGTTGCAGACCAAAGAAGACACTTTTACCGTCCATTCGGGATTTATGCTTACAGAGAATGCCCTTTCATTATGTAATGCCCCCGCCACATTCCGCAGATGGCGCTAGTATCCAAGTGATTCGCGAGCACATTATGGAGGTCTACATGGACGACATTGCAAAGATATGGAGGGAGCTTTGAAGAATGTCAGACATCAACCTAGAAACCGTCCCAGAGAGGGTGGGTGTATTGAGAAAATTTGTGCTTAATTGGGAAAGTGTGTGTCATTTTTCTCTTACAACTGCTGAATTGTGTTGGGACAGATCAGATTCAAACAAGGAACTGAGGTTGACAAATAAAATTGAAAGCTCATTTCCAAACTCCCTCCCAATAAATGCGAAGGTCAGAGGCAATTCCTTGACATGGTGTTTCTATAGAAGTTCATCAAGGACTCAAAATCACAAACCTCTTTACAAGTCGCCGGAAAAGGATGTCAAATTTGCATCTACGAGAGTGCCAGTAGCTTGAGGAGCCAAAGCTTGAGGTTTGATTCACCGGCACTAATAGTGAGAGGGGGCCTCTCAATCAGGTGTTACCTGAGGTTATGAGTATTTAAAGTGATCTTGCCATCTGAGCAGCCGGGCCAAAGAGTAAGAAGGAAACCTTATGTGGTATACTATAAGCAAAACGCTGAATTAGCATAGAGCAACTATACCAATTACCAAGGAAAGAACCACTTAGTGGTCTATGCCTCGACAAATTTCGCATACTGTGGGGCCTGATACCTATCTTCACAAACCATTCAGCCATACCTTCCTCAACAAGAAAATGCTATGTTAGAAGTTTATTAGATGGGTTCTCCTACTAAGAGAATTCAACCTACGACAAGGATAAAAGGGGGTGGAGGAATGTTAGTCAAGATCATCTCTCACAATAACAATAGCACACAACACTCACAACCCTCCAATCAATGACGATTTTCATGAGGAGTCCCTGTTTCTAGTAGAGAAAGCCCCATGGTATGCCCATATTGCCAATTTCTTGGCAACAGGAGAATTACCAGTTGGCTGGAAGGCACAAGATGGGAAGTTCTTCTTTGCAAAGATTCATTCCTACTAGTGGGAAGAGTCATCCTTGTTCAAATATTGTGCTAATCGACATAGGAAGATAAGCTCGAGAAAGAGCAAAGAAGGAATACTACAATGCCATGAGAGTGCATGCGTAGTTGTCATTTTAGCTTCCTAAAAAACTGCCATGAAAGTGCTCCAATCTGGTTTTTATTGGCCTTCACTCTTCAAGGATGCCCACAACGTATGTCGTGGATGCGACAATTGCCAAAGACAAGGGAAGATCTTCATTGCCATGATGCCTTCCTAAACCTAATTTTAGTAGTTGATTTATTCGACATTGGGCATCGACTTTGGCAGGCCATTTTGTATTTCTTTCGATACATATACATATTAATGTAAATATCATGTGGTTTTGAAGGGGTTGAAGCAAATCCATGTGAGAGATATCATTGTTGGGTGCAGTATTGAAATTCTTGAAAGAAAACATCTTTTCAAGATTTGGGGTTCCAAAGGCCATAATTAGTGATGGAGGTTCACACTTTTGCAATAAACCTTTTGAGAACCTCCTAGCTTAATATGGTGTAAAGCACAAAGTAGCCACCCCTTACCATCCTCAGACTAGTGGTCAAGTTGACGCAACATAGAAATCAAGACTATTTTGATGAGGGTAGAATCCAACAGAAAGATCGTCTTTGACTGTCAGACTCTTATGGGCATACAGATGCCTTCAAGACCATTACCCTCCTTGAATGTTAACAGGTAAAGACAAAGCCACCGCTAGTGGAGATCAACAGAGGTATGGTAGGTGCAATCACTAAAAGCAAACCTCGGGACTTGAAGAGCTGGCCTGCAAAGGGTCTCTACACATCAATATTGAATTAGAAGAATTATAAACGATGCCTACTAGAACTCTGGGTAAAAATTGCAAAAGACGAGATCAAGAAAACAGCATGATCAAATAATAGCCCGCAAAACTTTCACATGGAGACCAAGTATTGTTGTATGATTCAAGCTCCACCTTCTTCCCCGTGGGCGGCTCAAGTTTGGCGACGGATCAGTCCATCCATCACCACTGTTCATCCAATGGATCGCGACTCCCACAACTCCAAGGACAGCAGATATTCAAGGTCAATAGGTAGAGGTTAAAGCCCTATGCAAAGACAAGCTATAAGCAGATACGAGGAGATCCCCCCTCCTTGATCTCTCCTTGATCCCTTAAAAAGTTACCTTGTGTGGGAAGTATTTTTGCAAAGGCTTACACTCCAATTTTTGTCAGAATTTTATTTGGTTTATTATGTTTATTTGTATTTCCTATAATTATAGCTATAGTTTTGATTGGTACTCTCACTCTCTATGCCTATGCTCATAATCTTCGTTTTCATGGTAAAAGGTAATCTGAGTGGAAATTTTGCAGAGTGCTAAAATTTCTCACAGTTTAAATTTTCTCTGCTGTTCATCTCCCGTATATTTTCCCACGCTGTACCATTAATTCCCCGTATTTAACCTAGTTCTAAGGCCCATATTTACGACACTAAGTAGGTTAGCTCCTTCCCCCTCCCCCAACCCCTCTATATAAACCCCTTCATTCTTGTTTGGCCGATTCTAGTCCCTACCCGAAGAAGAAATCCTCCCACCTTCTTCATCCTTCCCAAATCCAAACATCCAAGCATGGCCACAAGACTCAGCAGTAGGCAGGCATAGCCTGCTTCCCGGGTGCGACCTCTTCCTCCGCCCGATGCCGCCTCTCAGGTCGCAGGTCGAGCACTCCCGCTACAAATCCACCGCCGCTTCATGCCCCTTGCTCTCACGCCCTCAGCCTCAGCAAGTATGATACACAAAGTCGCTCCACTCATCTCCTCCTCACCCGCGCGACTGAGGCCTCACCTCCAAAGAAGGTTCGGCGAAAGCCATTCGGGGCCAGTCTTCAGAGCTTCATTCTACCTGTTTAAGGACCAAATGATGACTTCACCTGATTACTCAGAGTTATTATCCGCTGCCCATCGCACACGGTTCTCGACAGTAATTCACCGCAAAGGATGAAGTAGCGCACAACAAAACATATCAGATTCCAACTTTTGCTTCCGCGATCCCGAGTTAGAGATTCCATGTGGCTTGTGCACAGATTCCCGGGAGCATTTTATGACCCCGTCGATTCTCTGATCCCGGTGGGTTGTTTGGCTGAGTTCCCACCATACCTACATGACATCCAGCGAGTCCCCCCATCCACCGCCATCCACTTCTCCATTAATGGTTTTGAGGGACACTTTGTCGCCAACATTGCATCCATTCACCTCCCAATTGTCCCGACTAACTCCGACCGACCACAAGTCGGTCCCACCTCACCTCGGAGATGGTTAGCCATTATCCAAAGACACAAATAACAGATCTATCCTTCCGGGAGACAATCCCGAGTATGCTTCCTTATCGACCACATACGCATTCAACCTTTCCTACTCAAACATATCAGATAGGTTTGAGAGGAGCCACTATAGGCTTTATATCGCATATCCAAGGGCTTTTGATTCAGCCCTACTAAGATTATCATGACCTCCTTGTTCCACTTTAAGGACAAGGTCCACTGAGCAGAACCTCACCAGCCGAAAGTCCACAGTACTCCTCTGCTCCTCGAGGCTACTATGCAAAGTGTTAGAGCATATGGGCCTCAAGTGAGCCTCTGAATCGAAGCGCCTACAGAATGCAAGGCCATCCGCCTATCATGAAAAGTGGTAGCGCCCGCCCCGGTGTTCAAAGACTCCATGTTCAGACCTGAGTCGAGGAGTCACAGCGCAGAGCCCATTCCCGCAGCGCTGATCACGCACCTCCCGCAATGAGGCAGGAGCCTCTCATATCGCACCACATCCATAGCTCCAAAGAAACAATTACCCATTAACTACAACACCTACATCCTTTGCACCTCCAATGCCTCTTAGCTCCTATGCTGGCATTTCAACAGACCCAAGACATCAAAGTCGCTGCATCAGCAAGACAAACCATATCCACCAGCAGACTCATCATGCACGCTGAATGTAGTATGCACCTTCTCAACCACGCCTCGCACTATACAACACCTATACAACCTTAGTCGGGGAGGATGACACGTATAGAGTGCTTCTTTCGCCAGACGCCAGACCACAAATCTTGTCAGTGAACTACGCCCATCCCTCTCATGATTTGACATAGTCACCCAGCCTACCTCCTATCTCTCCATATGCCTCCGCCAGCCCTCAGCTTCATCCTCCAACAACACTCGCAGCTCCCTACCCACCCGGCAGCCCCGGTAGCCTTCACCGCTACACAGCAGCAGTAGCTAGATGCTCCTAGCCCCTCAACTCCGCCCTGGTGCGAGGACACTCAGCACCAAGCAGCCCCACCACCGGAGGCACTTCCTTCCCTAACTTTCCAATCCGAGCCCCATTGCTGAATGTGACACGGTCAGCAGGGAGAGCAGCGGAAGAAAGTGGTGCGAGATTGTGTTTTGTTAATCTTTTAGCAAGTCTATATTTTTGTGAAGACACTACTACTAGTTGTTTAGTTTCCTGTGTGTTTGTTTACTTTATTGGTAGTTGATAGCTTTGTTTTGTGTGTCGGAAATAATCATTTTTTTATATGATAATTTATTGATGTAATTTATATGCAGCCTTCACTTTTTTTTTTTTTTCGTGTTTCTGCCACTAGGCTTGCATGAAAATTGAAACATTGTCCAATTTTGTTGATGTTGATGATTGGGCTCCATGCCTAATGAGGTAGATATACTGCTGAATTCTCGTTGCTTTGACCTTTTCTTCCACCCCAGCTAACCACAGACTATGAGGCACATTAGGTTTCAAATAATGTTTCAAAACTTTCTAACCTCCTAACCTTGCAAAAACCTCGACCTAGTTTCTGACCAATCTTCAAGAGGTTATGGACCCCATGAAAGAATGATTCTTCTAAAATAAAGTTAAGTGAAAAGGAAAACAAAAGAAAAAGAAAAATCAGAACGCTTGAGTCACAAAACTCGGGGAAAAGGTCCAGGGCAGGCAAGTTCGGTCCGGCGTTCCACCAACCCAGCCCGGAAAGTCACGATTCACGCTAAGGTGCCGGGCAGAAGGCGTCAGTTCGGCTTTGTCTAGCGTCCTGTTCGGGTACAACTCCAAGAGCCAGGCTGGAAAATCCATAATATGATCCAGCAGTTCAGTCCTTCACTAGGTCTATCAACATGTGTCCCCCTTACATGGACCCTGGTGAAGTTTAGGTCCTCAGAAAGAATGCATCCCATGCAGGAAAAGCAAATCAGGGAACACAGAGTGTGTCCTTTTAAGCATATCTCAAACAGAAACAACAAAACCTCAGCTAGGTGAGGGGCTGTTGGGTAGGAGAGCTGGATAGCTTTCTGCTGAAAACTAATCATATAAACACTTAGGTTTTAGTGAAGTCAGAAGTTAGATTCTCGTGGAGAAGGAAACTCTTTTCGATGCTAGATTCTCAGATGGGCACTCACTCTCTCGAGATGGTTATCAAAGGTGGCTCTGACTTTACCGAGGTTAGGTATTTACTCATCCACATACTTTTGAAATACCACTTTGAGGAACACACTGCTATTGCTTGTTGCTATTTTCTTTCATCGCTTATGGATCGTAATGGTGTCGTCAGAGGAGTGATTAATGCCCAAATAAAGGCTATTTCGAGTCCTTCGCGACGCGTGGCTGAACACTCTTGTGTACTAATCAACCTAATCAACCCACTCAAGTACATTATGTCTTGCTATACTACTGACGCTGCGCAATTTTTGTAATTTTTAAGCAATCATGCTAAAGTTTTCGAAAGTTAACTGACGGCAACAAATCCAAGCAAATATCGTTAAACCGAGTTTCAAGTCGGCTTCAAGGAAAGTGGAGTGTAAAGGAAGAGAAGAGGGCAATCACAAAATTTTGCACAGTGATAGGACTTTTTATGTCATGAACACGCAACCTGTTCTACTTCCAAATCTTGACCCAAATGAATTCGCTTGACTTTTTTGTGATTTTTCCTAAACTACCATGTAATAGTGGTAGTTCGTGTATTTTTGTGTAATTTTGCTCTTCTCTCAAGAAGCAGTATAAGGCAAGATATTAACTAATAGCTTTTATCATTTGGTATCATTAATACAAAGACTGGATTTGGGAGTTTTCGCTTCTTTTCTTTTCTCATTTTCTTCATTTTTAGTTGCCAAACACCCTCTGAGGTGACATACATCTCAGGATGGCTATTAACTCTTTCTCCTTGGAAGAGGAGGCTACGGGGCTAATGTATTTCTGAGTGTAAAACTATCGGTTCTCATGTTTTTAACGCAAGCATTTATCGGCATTATGTTTCTATCTCTCACTCTATGTTTAAATTTCTAGATGTATACTCTTGAGATCGACCAGATATTAAAATCTTTTGTGTTCAATGAGTTATTGTCAGATCTAACGGTGATTCGATTAGTCGCCATTTATTTGTTAATTAGTGGTAGATCAAGGAGAGAATTTTCATCAAGCCGGGAAACATTTATAACCAATAAATGTTAGATAAAAAAAGAGAAAAATTATTGGGGTATTCAGTTTTTATACCAAATGAAGATCTCGGTTCGAAATTACTATAGGTCATCCTTCCCATCGTGAGTGAGTGACCAGGGATCCTTGTAGCTACGATTTCAAACCCCGTGGCCCAATGCTTAAAGAGAGGTTCTTATATTTTTCCTCACCATGTTTTCAGCTTTCCAAACATTACTCCTCATTGTTTTTATTGAAACCCAACCAAATTGAAATTAACGCCATTTTCGTTAACTGCTAATCATTTAAAGTGAAACTCATCTCTGGTGAGTTCTCAATTTTTTTAGAGTGTCGATAAGATATATCAGAATAGCTATGCTACAACAATAGGAGGTTTAGGTTTATAAATATTTTTTTATTCCGAGCACCAAATCTCTAACCTCTACTACATTTGTCACAAATCAAGCTTCTCTTAAATCAACTGCTGAGAGTTCTGTAAAGGAGAAAAAGTCCTATGAGGATTGGGAGTATTCCAACTGTTATTGTTTGATCCTCATGGAGAATTATATGGAGGACTCTATCTATGAAAACCTTCTTAAGACTAAGAGTGTAAAGGAGTTCTTGGATTTTGTTGGCAAGAAATACACAGTTCTCAAAGAATGAGAAAAATGAGTTTCTAAATACTCTTCACTCTATTTTCTATGATGGGACAAGGGGGCAACAGTCACATTGATGTTATTAGTTTCTGGCGGCGAAATTGTTTATTAAAGGGACCCATTAAATACATGTCTTAACTCGAATATGTTGCTTGGTTGATTCAAGGGAACTCACTGTGAGTTCGACAAAGATAGATCTAGTTATAATGATCAAAAAGAGCAATAGACCAATGAAGAGATGATTGTCATCCTCTCTAAGGAGGAGGAGGAGGATATGAAAGAGGGAAGATCCAAGAGTATTTATGTGGTGACTACCCAAGGTCGTGGGGGTTAGAAGAGAAAGTATCCTTATACTACAACTACCAATAAGAAGAAGCTTGTCAAGAAGTAGAATAAGAACGTGCCTTCCACTTCCAATGCCCTCAAGAATGAGGGCTTTAAGGGAAAATGCAACTATAGCCACAAGTTTGGGCATAAGAAGACAAATTGCATGAAGTTGAAGGTCGTTCAGGAAAATAAAGGTAATTATTGGCTAAATGTTTGTTTTGAATCCAATGTCATTACGCCTTCGACATTTGCAGAGGATAGTTGTGCTACTATCTACGCCTTGCAATCATGTAGGCTGATGATAAGCATAAGGAGTCCAACTAGTCAAGAGCAGATGGGAAAGCCTAGTAGAGACAAATACAAGATAGTCCACATTGATTTTTAGAGTTAAGATAGATTTCAACTTAGTACATAAATTTTTTTGGAATTGTAGAATGTGGCATTCATACCCTCCGTTAGGAAAAAAATTGATATTTATACCTATTTTGGATAGATTTGGATATAGTTTCCTTTTGGAAACTGAAAATTTGAATTTATATTTATGAGACTTCATTGGATTGGCAAATGAAACACTTCAGGGAATCTTTACATATTAGAGTTGTATAATTTGCTTTCTATTTCTCCTATAGTTAATATTATTAGTAGTACCAAGTGTTTGTGATTGAATGAAAAGTTTTTTATTCTTTGGCACACGCGTCTAGGTCATATTTTCATAATGTGTCTTCCACTTCTAATGCCTCCAAGAATGAGGGTTTTAAGGAAAATGGCACTACACAAGTTGAGTATAAAAAGATGAGATTAAAAGGAAGTTTAAGTTGTCATAGGAAGGCAATCAATGCAAATGTTTGTTTTGAACTATTGCTGTTGAGGGGTTCCTTTGATACTTGGTGGTTAAATAGTGGTTTTGCTATTCACGCTTGCAATTTTGTGCAAGAGATGATAAAATGGCGAGTCCAATCTAGTTTTTATAGTAGTGTTCATGAGAGAGAAGACAAGAGTCTATTAAGTTGATTTTTGAGTTATTAAGCTGCAAACTTAATACGTAAACTATTTGGAACTAGAGAGTGTATGCCTATACCTTCCTTTAGATAAATTTTTTTGATATTTATTATTTTCTGATAAACTTGATATATAGCTTTTTTTAACTAGGTAAATAATTTATATAGAGACTTCTTTATTGATTGGCAATGGAACACTATGAGGGAATCTTTACATATTAGGAATGGGATAGTTGGTTTTTAGTTTCTCCCATTGTTAATATTGTTGCAGGCTTAGATCAATGAAAAGCCTTCTATCTCAGAAAAACATTGGGTTATTTCCGCATCGGAGAATTGAGAGATTAATCAAGGATGAGATTCTTCCAAATATTGATTTTTTAGATTTTGATACCTGTGTAGATTGCATCAAGGGTAAAGTGACCGCCAAAATTAGGACTGCTAAGAACAGATGCATCGAGTTGCTTGGGGTTATTTATACATATATTTGTGGGTCATTCACCCTTCTTGTTATGGGTACTCACAAATATTTTCATCACGTTTATTGATGATTATTCTCATTATGGTATTATCGAGTTTATTCCATGATAAGTTTACCAAGGCTTTCAAACCCAAAGTTGAGCTCCAATACAAAGATGGTCAAAGGTTCCATTCCCAGACAAATGTGGGTGAGACATGGCAACATGATGAGACGAGACGAACCCTGACAATCTGCGACTACCTTAGGATCGTGGCATTGATGCTGCAACATACAATGCCCAATAATCCTCAACAGCGTGGATTAAGGAGAGGAATACCATGCTCACAGATGATGCAAAGTTAATTCTTGCTATCACCCGAAGCCCTGTGAAGTGAAGCTTGAAAACGCAGAACTTCAGCATTTTGGAATTAAGTAAGAGTGTCATGTTTGTTCCTAAGACTCCATATGAGTTATGGTCACAAAAGAAGTCTAGTCTTCATCACTTCCACGTTTGGGGCTGCAAAGCCCATGTGAGACCATATAACCATTGGTATGAAGTCTAGCTTGCTACAACAATATTAAGACCATTGGTTTGAAGTTTGACTCGGAATATGTTGTTTGGTTGATCATGGGAACTTTGACTTCACAGTTTGACAATATTAGATCCAGTTATAATGATAAAAAGAGCAATAGACCATTGAAGAGATGATTGTCATCCTCTCTATGAGTAGAGGAGGAGGATACAGAAGATGATGGGAAGATCCAAGATATTTACGTGGGTGATCACCAAGGTTGTGGGGCTTAGAAGAGAAAGTATCCTTATACTGCAACTTCCAATAAGAAGAAGCTTGTCAAGAAGTAGAATATTGATGCCAAGGGTAATGGCAAGAATGTGCCTTCCACTTCCAATGCCCTCAAGAATGAGGGCTTTATGAAATGTAATCCATCGCTCACAAGTCTGGGCATAAGAAGACAAACTGTACAGAAGTTAGTACGCTCGGGAAAATAAATAGTAATTACTGGTTAAATGTCAGAGTTGAATCCAATGTCATTACTTTGTAGTTTTCTAGATACTTGGTGGTTAGATAGTTGTGTTCCTATTCACACATGTCATTCTATGTAGTTATGAGTGTTATATGGAGCCTAACTAGTCAAGAGCAATACGTGTTCATGGGAGACAACACAAGAGTCCACATTGATTTTTTAGGAGTTATTAGATTGCAACTTAGTACATAAAATTTTTTGGAATTGTAGAATGTGGCATTCATACCCTCCATTGGGAAAAATTTGATATTTGTACCTATTTTGGATAGATTTGGATATAGTTTTTGAACCGAAAAATTTAATTCTATATCTAGACTTATTGATTGACAATGGCACTTTGTGAGAATCTACATATTAGGAGTTGTATAATTTGCTTCTACTTCTCCTATAGTTAATATATTGTTAAGAGTGCCTAAGTGAGCCAGATTGAATGAAAAGTCTTTTATTCTTAGGCACAATCGTCTAGGTCATATTTTCATAATGTGTCTTCCACTTCTAATGCCTAAAGAATGAGGTTTTATGAAATGCACTAATACTATAAGTTTGTGCATAAGAAGACAGACGATGTGGGAGGTTTAAGGTTGTTTAGAAAAAGGTAATCATCGTAAGAAATGTCGGTGTTTAACCATCACAGCCGATGCTGGTCCCTGAAATACTTGGTGGTTAAATATGGTTCCTCGCCAGATCACGCTGCAATTTCAGTAAGAGATGATAAACGTAAGAAGTCCCAACTCAGTCGGCAGAAGACGCTGCTCAAGGAGAGACAACACAAGAGCTCCGTTGATTTTTTTTTGGAGCTATTGCTGCAAAACTAGTACAAAAAATTTTGAATTATAGAGTGTAGCATTCATATCTTCCATTAGGAGAATGATATATACCTATTTTGATAGACTGATATAGTTTCTTTTGAACTAGAAAAAATTAATTTATATCAAGACTTTTATTGATCGCAATGGAACACTTTATGGGAATCTATTATTAGAAACAGATAGCTTTGTTTTCTATTTCCTAATGTTAATATTGCTAGTAGCCCAAGAGAGATTGACTGAAAAGTCTTCATTCTTGAAAACACGCTAATATAATATTTCCGCACGTAGAATTGATGAGATATTAATCAAGGATGAGATTCTTCCAAGTATTGATTTTTTAGATTTTGATACCTGTGTAGATTGCATCAAGGGTAAAGTGGACCCACAAATTCTGGACCTGCTAAGAATGTATTTTATCGAGGCTGAAAGTGCAAGAGTTCATACAGATGTTTGTGGGTCCTTCACCCTTCCTGCTATGGGTAGTCACAAATATTTCATCACGTTTATTGATGATTATTCTCATTATGGTATTGTCGAGCTCATTCATGATAAGTTTAACTCTTTGAAGGCTTTCAAACCTAAAGTTGAGCTCCAATAAGGAAAGATGATCAAAATGGTTCATTCTGACAAAGGTGGCGAGTATTATGGTAAATATGATGAGACTAGGACGGACCTTGGGGACATTTGTGGAGCACTTAGAATGTGGCATTGATGCTTAAATATTACAATGCCCGCACCCTCAACAAAATGGGATTAAGGAGAGGAGAAATCACATGCTTCATGATATGATGAGACAGATAAGCCGTTATAATTCCCACACCAGCTTCATGGCGGAGCTTAAAAACTGCAATTTACATTTTGAATCATGCCTATTAAGTCTGTCGCCAGACTGGTACTGAGTTTATGTATCACAGAAAGAAGTCTAGTCTTCGCTTACTCCACGCTTGGGGTTGCAGCTTTAAAAGTAGATTTAGAACCCGCAATCCAAGAAACTTGATCCAAAGATCATCTAAAGGGAATTACTTTATTGATTATAGTGTGACGCAAGAGACCCAAGTTTTATACTCACACACCCATCAGAGAATCTGAGTCGTATCAAGCCATCTATTTTGATGATGATACTAGTACAAAGTCAAGGGAAAGAGAGAAATCGTACTCAGTAACACCAAGCTTTTATTCGCACTTATCACTTCCATCAACATCAATGGTCCACGAGCACTGACATCGAGTAGCCACTCTTGATAATAAACCACCGAGGAACTGAGATCCAAGCTCCCGCATGTAGTCAGCGGATATACCCCAAGGAGGTCAAAGAGAGCACATCCTGCCAATTTCAAAATGACTACATTATCACACTTCAGGAGTACAGAGGGAGGCTATGTGACGCCCCAAACTCCGAAGGCCCGCTGACCAATTCACAACTCCGCGGCGCATGCGTCTCGCTACACGCAGACACACACATGAGTAAAATGACCACATGGGCCCACATCCATACTATAAAAATAATAATCAACAGGAGTTTCATAGTTTCCATGATTGTTCTACAAAAAGATTTAAACATATTTACAAATATTTACTCAAAGAGCCACATTTCGGTTTTCTTCAAAAGCTACCTCACCGAGTACCCGATAGTCTCTCAGACCGAAGTGGTCCCACGACGGTGAAATGTAAAGCCTAGTAGGAGTTTTCCTACAAGGGTTACTCCCACTCAAAAATGCATATGCAATGGCATATATAAACAATCAATCATATTCATACAATTATTACGTGAAGATATATGGAATGAATATATCACGATGAGATGCAACCCTGCCGCTTCCTCGACCCAAGTTCCAACCGACTTCACACCGAATGCCAAGTTTCTGATATCAAAACCAACACACACCATGACTAAACCATCGAGACCTCCACCTGATTGATATCAAATTCCTTCTTTCTTTTCAGGCTACGGATTGGCCAGCACCGCAGACGACGCCTTTCAACATTTTCACGAACTTACACGGATTCATGTCCAACCGCAATAACATTTGACTTTTCACTCGGGGGATCTACCCCAACTTATTCTGCTAAACATGCAATTTATCATTTTGATCATTTACACTGTGAATCTCTACCGACTTCGCCCCATTTTCCCCCGAAGTTCATTTGCCCATTCATCATGCCTGAATAAACCTTATCCTCGCACCCACACCCGACCTCGGGACTATATCAGACCGTGCATATAGCCATGATGCCAAGGAGCATTTTTCTAAAGTATATGCATGAATGAGCACTACGAAAATATTTACACACCATGGACAATTAGAATTTTTATTATATAATCTACCCCATAAACGAGATGCAGCTG
This sequence comes from Tetrastigma voinierianum, assembly GCA_016808115.1. Lineage (NCBI taxonomy): Eukaryota > Viridiplantae > Streptophyta > Magnoliopsida > Vitales > Vitaceae > Tetrastigma > Tetrastigma voinierianum. The sequence continues at coordinate 46,103 of JAEQBH010007420.1, read as the reverse complement.
ATTATATCAACAAAGATGGTGATCAATTATCATGATTTCACATTAATCGCATGTTATTCGGGCAAGTCATAACACATAACCAGGCCTCAAAGCCACTATTCCAATGCGCATCACAATCGTCCTTCACAAACATAAACTAGTCCGGCCCAAACATTATTTTCATTAACAATTCTAAACTTTCGCCTAATTAAAACCTATCCCTATAGCTCCTTGCAAACTGTCATGAATCCATACCCTTAGTCCTGGGTGGTTTGAATTTTAATTTACAGCAGCCTCACATGGCCTCCCACAAGCAACCCCTACCATTATAAAGCCTTTAAAGGTAAGTAAATCACAGGAAATATCCCTACCTCTCGAAATGGCGAAATCTAACTTTTTCAAAGGCCCACATTTGCATCCTAATTCACGCAATCTAACTTTAGTGTGACTTAACCCTGCCGAACGTCGACCTGGTCCAAACCCTGAAAATCCTTCCTTCCCTTTCCTCCTTTTCTTTCCTTTTCCTCCTTTTTCTTCTCCTTTAATAATTCCTTTTTCTGCTTTTCTTTCTTTTCTTTTTTTCTTCCTTCCTTTTGTTTTCTTTCCTTTTTTCTCATTTCTCATCTCACATCTCTTTCACTTCTCTTCTTCATTTTCTCTCTTGTCATTCTCTCCATTTTGATAGATCACTCAGACATCAAAAGGCAGGTAATTTCTCATTTCCTTAAGTCTCATGTGTGGGGCCATCAATTTTCCATATTTTTTCTATATTTTTATTCCTTGCCCATAACACACATAATAATCACACACACATATCATCCACTACATACTAATAAGCAAAGATTTCACAGAATTCTACACATGGCTAATTGTGAGAGTCATTCCTTTAATGCCAAGCTGTCACTCTCTCATTGCAAGGCATCCCCCCAACCCGCTACGTGTCAATCCGACACCCCACGCCTCAAAACGTGAAATCCTACCACTACAATCCAACGAAATTCGACAGCAGAATTAAATTCTCATGAGACGCATTCCAACGAAAGTCCAAGCTACATTCGAGATCTAAAATCTTCCGATTTTCATCGAACATATTTCTACTCCTTAATCCAAAATCTGATTTTCTCGTATTTCAATATGTGTGATATCACATCCACCACCTACAAAGAAGACGCTGCTAGGTCCTTAATCTAACTTCCTGATCACAACGAAGACGAGATGACTTAAGGTTTCAGTAGCATCAAAGTACGGAGCTCATGTATTTTCTCCAAATGTGGTAGAAGCACCATTAGGTGCCAATGGCATGTTCAAGACCAAGTGCAATGCCAAGGGACAGGTAGAGAGATATAAAACAAGATTATCATACAAGGTTATAGTCAACTAGAAGGTATTGATTTCGCTGTTTTCCCATGGGTCCACTAAAGACTACATGATTATTATGGCTATAATGACTCGCTTTGATTCGAGCCACATCGATTGACGCTATGACACCTTTCTTAAAGATTTTAGCTGAAGATGTTTACATGTCTCAAACTACTAGTTTAGAGGAAGTTAGTAAGGAACACATAGTATGTGAACTCCAAAAAACCATTTATGGTCTAAAGGAGGCTTTAAAGGGTATCTCAAGTTTCCGATGAAGTTGTCACTACAATGGTTTTGGGCAATAACATCAAGCCGATCAACGATATATATAAAGGTCACGCTGGAGAAATACATATTCTTGGTTTTATATGTTGATAAGATGTTTGTATTTAACCAACAATATCACTTACATTTTATTGACACAAAGAAGTTACCGCTAGATATTTTATGATGAAGGATCTTATGAAAGTGATTCCTTATATTCAGCATACTAAATACTTACATAGACCTAATGGCATTCTAAGATTGTCTCAACAAACGTATATTGAATGCATTCTAAAAATATTCAATATGCAATCATGTTCTTTTGTTAAGACGCTCATTGTTAAGGGTGACAAATTTTCCAAATGTCAATGTTCTCATAATGATATTGAGATAGATAATATGAAAGCACTCCATTATTCGGGCTGGTGTGGAGCACAACCTAATGTATGTTCCTGGTGCATGCACTGGCCCCGAGCATTGCTTTTATTGTTAACGTGTCGACAAAGATATTTAGTGATCTTGGATCAAAGCCAATTAAAAAACAATAAACAAAGTTTGATGATCTTCATTGCATCATTGATTCATGTCGACATATAAACGCATCAACACTCTACAGTTTGTTTTAGTGATTCGGTTCATGTAGGCTTGTATGGATGATAAAAGTCCACTAATTTCCAAGATATTCTTTATTGCATTTTTCATTGTTAGCTATTTCGTGGAAAATGTCGGCAAACATTTATTATAATTTTTCTAATATAGAGATAGAGTATGTTGCATGTTACAAAGCTACTTGTCATGCAATATAGTTGTGTAACTTCATTCCAGCTTTGAAGGTTATTCACTCCATTTCTAGACCATTGAATTTGTTTTGTGATATTATGTTTGCTAATTTTTCTTACTAGCACTTTGCTCCAAGCATTTTTGCTCTGCTATTACTATGTGAAAATTCTATTTTGTTAAAGAGAAAGTTACAAAGTCCCTCATTTATGTTGAGCACATGCCTACGACTAGCATGTTAGTAGACCTACTAGCCATCTTGAACCCTAATCATATTTCTTTCGATTCGTCTCCCCACGATTTCTTTGAAATAAATGTTAAACAATCTAAAGAGGCTCCATCACATACACTTTCGCCATTAAGAATATATGAACCTGTTCTTGATGCACACATCTTGGATCTTGACATGTCTCAGGTACTGTCCCTTCCAGTCCCGCGCCTAACCTCGGCGGCCTCCTTTCTCCATGCCAGCCAGTTATGGCTACTTTCAGGTTTTGATGCCAGGAGGTATATCTTTCAAGCCCATTTTCTAGGCTGTCTTACGCAAGAGCGGAAGAGGTTTTTGTAAACCAATTGACTCACAAAATTGGTTGGCTAGCTCAACAAGTGTAGTTTTATCTCTCTGCCTACTCTGATCGAGAGTTATAATGGCTAAGTTACAGACGTGTGATATGCTCCTTCTTTGACACTAGAATTAATTCCCTGGCCCAAATTAAAGACCACTCAACCAGAAACAGTTCCCAGTTGTCACACGAAAAAATTGATTTAACTTCGGATCCAGTTCACAGAATGGAGATAAATAAAACTGGTACCCAGGTGGCCTATCCACTTAGAAATCTTTTGGAATTATCAATCACAGAAACCAGAAATAGTTGATGTATGTGTGAAAAGAGGCACTTAGTTAATCAAAACCAAGGTTTGCAAAGAACATTGGTTTCCAAAGGGAATCCTGACTTCCTGCATCTATCCACATTTTTCAATTGAAGACGATGCCACTCTAGCAGAAGCTAAACTATAGTCAGAAGTATGAAATAGATCTGAGAACTGATTAACCGACAAACTTAACCATGACATTTGGGACAACCTTTAAGAACTTGTAGCCTGTGTAAGACATAGTAGAACTAATTTGAGAATATTATCTCATATTGAGTTTTGATTTTAAGATAAATAGTTTGGTTGAATTTCAATAAAAACTATAAAGGCTCAACAAAAAAAATAAAATGAGTAGATGATGAACCTTAGTGTCTTTAAGTCTGGATCCAGCAATGGTAAAGGAAATTTCAATAGGCAAATCTTATTTCATCCAGGAAATATTCTTCCCACGGCAAACTAATAAAAGATTTCCTTGCTTTTCGCCCAGTTCTTTCCAAGACCGTGTATATATTGTTCTCAATCCGGGCTGAATACCCATCTGTTGGAGAAAAAGTTGAACAAGTTATTTTACGGTAATGGAACGAAGAGCGGGATGCACGCACAAAACTATGACAATTTTCAGCACTAAGGTCCACTATAGCCAATTAGTTCATCTAGAAATGTATATGGATAATGTTTGTTAGAAAATAGAAGTAGATTGCTTTTATACATTCAGACATTGTCAAGAGTTTCATTCTGCAACACCTGAACTTTACAACATAAAAGAAAGATGGAAACAAAAAAAATGGGGAATTTAACATCTCACGAAATGGAATTGATCAATTGTTTTTTACATGGCCTTTCAAAGAGCTTGTTGCATATCAGAAAATAAATAAATGAGAGCAACTATTTTTCTTAACACTAATTCACAAACAGTTCAATATATGTCTGTTTCTCTTTGTATATCAGTGATTTTTTTTTATTTTGATAAGTAATCTTTTTACATCAGTGATTACAGTTACACAACATTACTTTTCACGAGAAAGATACAGAGATACCTCCATATACGGCTCCAAGTTGTGTCCTCAAATGCTAAAAAAGGCCAATGGCACAATTCATTCATCACAAGCATTGGTACACAAATACCATTTTTGTTCAAAGAGGGAGGGAGGAAAACAGTTTGTAAAGAACCAACATGTTTTTTATACATATCTAAAGAATTTTAAACATTCAACATTTATATGCAGAAGAAAAATGGAAAATCATCTCAAGAATTACCATACCTGAATGACCAGCAACATCAGATAGTTTAATTCCAAGGAGCTGAACATCAGAGATGGTAATATGAACCAAACGTTTTGATTCCCTGAATTCCTCAGAGATGCGAGTTTGATATATCTGAGACTTTCTAGAATAGATCTCCCTGGCATTAACTTTCATAACTTGAAGAAGTAGAAACAGGAGTGATGTTACCATTGCAGTTGTACAGAAAACAATAACCTGAATGAAAGGTACAACAATCATGCCTTAGACTATACATATATGGGAAACTAGGAATAAGAAATCACAAAGCCACAACAATGTACCTTGTAATCCGGAACTTGCAGTATACGATCCTTCAAAAGGTGGTACACAATTTGAAAATGCAGTTTATGTGGTACAACCAGGTAAGATTGCCTCACCTGCAACTGGCAAGTTTAAACAATCACTGATATGTCCATATATGATAAGCCCTCCCATGAACGAGTAATTATCATACATAATAAGTTCTAACATATAATTATGCATGAAACATAAAGAAGGACGGAGAGCAGGATCTAAGAAAAGTGTCAGGAAAAGAAGAATATCTCAAAAAAGCATAATAAAACAATAAGAATGAAAAATTATTTAAATTTTAGAAGAGATGAGAAGAAAATTATCACAAAGGCAAAGGACTTGGCTTCCAGCTCAAACCATAATTCTAAGCACTCTTGGATGATAAGGGGGCCTAATTAGGATCTCATATAAATGGGTTGTTGACAATTGTCATAGTTATCATCAGTAATAAATGAGCTGCCAGAGCTTCCAAATATTTCTGTCATTTCAAGGTTACTTTCAAGAGTCACACAGGACCTAAAGAAAGCTAGTCCAAGATATTAGTTCCAAAGTTCAAGTAAAGTTGTTAGTTCCTAGTTAAGCATCTTTAATAAATGCAGTAGTCTAAAGTTGAGTCCTAGAAAATTAGATAGAGAAGTTGTATGCAGTCTTGAAGAATCAATGAAATGAAAGATTGAAGAATTTCCAGCAAATACAAGTGCCTTTGTGTGATGCAAAGATCCCTAGGTGGTGTTTGAGGGATTTCGAGTGATTAAGTTAGGTTATCACAATCTCTTTGTGTGATAAAGAGCTCTTGGTGTGAAGCTTCTAGTAGTCTAGGTTTTTTTGTGGAGGATTCAGAGTATTCAATCATACTTTGTTCTTCTAGCATCATTTACTTTGTGCTGCATCAAATTTTCTCCATGTCTTTTCAGAATTCAGGTCCATTAGAAAGTGGTCAGCTTTTATCAAGAATGCATTTTCAACTTCATCAAACGAACAGAGAAGCTACCTTTATTCTCAATATGATCCAACAATCTACCAGGGGAAGCCACTATAATCTGCAAAATTAAAAACAGAAGTAACAAGGAATTGTTATGTTACATGCTTTATTAGAAGATTTGATGTTTGTAGATTTCATCGAACACTCTCAAAAAACAGAAGCATTTCACGTGATAAACAATATAAACAGGCATGACATCTAGGCAAACCTGGCATGGATATGACTCTAGGCTTTTCTGATCAAACTTGAAACGTGTACCCCCAACCAATGTTTGAACACCTATACCATCATGGTACTTCAGCATGACATTTGCTTCTGCAGCTATCTGACTTGCAAGTTCTTTGTTGGACAGGATAATAAGAATAAGACATTACGCCCCTCCCCCCCCCTCTCAAAATGAATTTCTGTTGCTACTGTAGCCTTCAAAACTGTTTCAATTGCAGGAATCTGTCTACATTAATCCCAGAAGGGAAGAAAGAAACAGAATATTATAAATTGACCACAATAAACATTAAGGCTAGAGATATACTCAAGAAAGCAGCACTTTTGCCTGTGCCCGTTTTAGCTTTGACCAAAGCATCCTTTCCTGTCACAAGTGAAACAGTGATTTTGAACAGTGTTAATAGCAACATTTTTTTCAAATAAAACTTAATGACTCAGATTGAAGCCAAAGTTACCTTCACGTAAATTAATCAGAGAGTTTCTGCACTTTTACTTGTTATTCTTGTAATACAGCCTGCTGAAGAAAGTGCCTTGACTGTCAACGGTTATATACCACATTCATCAAATCTGAAAAAACAGACCCCCACGAAGTGATCAATGCCACACATAAATGAGATTTAGATGCTTAAATACCACCAAAAACAAAAACTAGCATGAACTAAGCATGGAACCCATATGACTTAGGAAATATAATACTTTACTTCCTTTGCCCGGTAATTGTAGAGGTGAATTCGGAAAATTTTAAAACCCTGATATTGGCCTTGAATTGTCTCAACATAGGAACAGATATGTATCACAAATTCCCCACTACATTGTCAAGAAAATTCAGAACCAACTTCACATAAGTGAAACGAATAGTATACTTTTAAAGAAAAATGAAATGTAAATAGTAAGCCAAATTATCTACCTTAATTAAGAATGGACTTTCCTCCTTTTCCTCTCTCTTTTCCTTTTCTAACAGTTTCATACCAATCATAGTAAGCCAAATCTTCAAATTCTTTAAAGAAGGAATTCCTTTTTCTTTTAGATTTTTCTATTGTTTAATATATTTTTTCAGGTTTCTGATAAAAATTAAAAAAACTATGCCTAATTAACTTAGGATTTGCTCAAAAACATCCCCTTCAGCATTAGACTTCGACATCACTCGCCTCTTGATTTTCACATCGTACTTCCCCAGAGCAGCACTACTCATCATCTTTTGTGCATTTCTCCTCCCCCTCAATGCCACATCCCCATTCACCAATCCACTCGAAAATTCATCCGCAAAACTCACATCCGAACACAAACTCTCATTTCTCCTAAACCTCCTCCACACTTTAATTGTAAGATTGTTTAGGTTTCAAAACCCTGCCTCACTTCTCGGCTTCAAGCCCTCAACTCCGACCACATGATGATGACTCCAGATGTCTGGAGGCTCAACCAGTCCACTTGATCCACGGTATGGCTGTGGCGGCAATGGTGGAGGAGATTTGACAGGGCCATCATCGTCGTTCCACAGGTCTTCGGCTCCTTCCTTCATCAACCAATCGACGAGGGGTTTGATAAAGGTCTTGGGAGAGAGATTTGCTGTGAGTCGAATGTCTGAATTCGAAGATAGGAGCTGTGGAATCGGGTTTCGGTGAGTTTGGGTCTACTCTGCGATCCGATACAGGATTCATATTAGTTTTTCGTGGTAAGAAGTCTCTTCTTCTTCTCCTTAGCTTTCCTTTCGTGCAGACACTTCCATAGCCATTTGTTGATACCGCCGGGAAAGGTTCTTGGACCGCCACCCATTGAGCGGGCGAAGAAGAAGGTGCAGAGAAGGTTGGAGAAGATACTGGAATGTCACTGAAGTATAGACGTGTACATGACTATGACTGTTGTTGAAGTGGCTAATGGGACTGGGAGGAAGGAAGAGAGCAATGGTTTTGAAGGAGGGAGGGAATTCAGCTATTTAGTTTAGAAATATTTGTTAAAAAAAACACCAAATAATCCAAAATTTGTAAATCTAACAGCCTGATTGTTTTTTCGGCATTCAAAATTTGTAAATCTAAGAGCATGTTTGTTTTTTGGCATTCAGCTTGTCTGTTTTTTTGTTTATCCAAATCATTATTATTGGGAGGAATTTTAAAAAATTTCAGAGTAAATAGAATTTTTTTTGGTTTTGTCCTGAAATTTTAAAAATTTTGAGTAAATAGAAGAGGCCAAAATATTTGGCTCGCTGGAAACCTCCTTACTCCATGAAAGCTTGCTGGAAATTTTTGCAAGGTGCCGCCACTAGGCTCGAAAGGAAAAGTTTGTTCTGGGAGCGACCATCTTCCAAATCGTCCTTTTTGTTCCCTGATCATCAAACAAGATCATTCATCAATGCTGAGCGTAGAAGAAGTAGAAGCAGAAGAATTTTAAAATCTATTTGGGATCAAATTCAATTCAATAATTGGGCTGAAACTGAATTAATAGAAGGGTTATTATTGAATTCTGCAGTTGAGTTTGGATTACATGAATGCGGCTGAGTCTGATGCATAAAAAATCAGTGATATTTTTTGACAAGAGAATATTGTAGGGTTTTGAGTTGCAGTTTTGAACAAGAAATTAGAAGAAGAAGTAGGGCTAGGCGAAAGAGGCTAAGACTTGGGGGCTTTAAGTTTCGAAGTTTTGTATTTTAAAAACCTATATCAGAAGACTCAGAATGTAAAAGCTAATTATGCACATTTAAAATTATCTAAATGTTTGAGAGCAAATGCTTCGTGAGAGCATTTGGTGTTAAAATGCTCCATACACTCTAGAGTTCTTTAATTTTATAATTTAGGTTTTTATTTTTTATTTTTTCAATTTCCTCCCATTTCATGTTCATTTTCATTTATAATAGCTTCTTTGCATCTAATCTATCTTAAGAAAGCAATTTGTGTGCTTGACCATGAATTTCACTCAATATTTTTTAAGATTTAACTGCAACCAAGATTGGTTCAACATTGCCTGACTCAGTCAAATTGCCACATAGACGCGGCATTACTGTCAACTGGGCGGGCCGAACCGCCAGAGTTGAATCACCACTGAGCCAACTGCTGGCGACAAACCACCTACCAATTTACACTACCATCATTTTATCGATCGTCCAGTCATAATTCTTGACGCGGCAGCTTTACGAGCTTCGCACTCAACCATAATTTAAGCCTCAAATTCAGCACGTCAATCAACGACAATACGAGCCCAATAATCGCCAAATCAGACAAGACCGAACCGGACCTAATTTTCATCGAGCTACCATTGTACTGACCCAACCCAATTCTAACTCTAGATTGACCAAGCTCAAACTGTCAGCTCTAGCTAGAATCTCATTTAATATTAAAACATAACATATGATCGAGATTCTTTGTTCAGGAAAAGAGTATGTAATGTGTTTTTAAATTCATAGGGGACTATTTATAATTATTAAATTTATATATTTTATGTAATTATATAACATAAATAATATATGTCACTTTTTAATAGTTAGATAAGAATCTTATATAAAACAAACCATTTAAAGACTATTAAATTATATTTATTTAAGATTGCTCAAAAAATATTTTATTCCAATATTAAATAAAGACAAACACCGCCTAACACTTACCATATATTTTCTAAATTAAATCTAACACTTCACATTTTCTTTTCTTTAAAATAATCTGTATTATAAGAAAATATCTTTTGTTCTTAAGCATTATATAAAGTATTTACATATCTCATATGTTAAAAAGAGTTATTCTTACAAGAAAACAATGAGAAGTTTTTAAGTAAAATTAGGTAAAATGAATGAAGGGATAGATTTTAAATTTATGTTTCAAATGGTCTTTAATCAAAAACCCCTTTAGTTTAGGGCACTAGGGTTTAAGGTTTAGAATACGAGGAGCGTGGAACAAAGGTTTTGTGCGATTTTTGCTAAAACTACGGGTAACTTTAAAAACTAATTCTTAAAAAGATATGTAAATGGTAAAAAGATTCATATCCATTTTGGATTTTTGAAAGCAATTTTGTTTTAAAAACCAATTTTTGATTTTTGGTAAACTGCTTTGTTTTTTCTGTCTTAGCAAGACTAGAAATCCACTGCTCAATTGTCAATATAGTTCGTACAAGTAGAAATAGATTTCTGGTATTTTTACTATATGCAACATTACAATATAGAAGTTGAACATCTGACATAAAAGAGCCAAATACGTTTTTGTTTTTGCTCCAACAATAGGTTTTAGGATAACACACAAGAAAACTTTTCTGTTGTTTCTATTCACACCAAATGCAGCGTAATCGTCAGAATTTGTCAGTTCATATTTGGTTAACGCTGAGTTGATTATTGGTGAATACAGAGCTAATGTGATAAGGATAGTTTGGTAAGAAGCAATTTGAGGACGCTGTAAAATAAAAAAAATAAATAAATAAGGAAAAAAGAGTTAACAAAAAGTTTCTTTAGTACCAAGTTCAATCTCTCCAACGGAGAGGATATTTGAATATATGCATAAAGAGGAGAGGATATTTGAATATTTGCATAAAGAATGCATCAAGCATGGAAGAGACATCAACCTAGGAAGCAAGCATCCATGAAACACTGAACACACGGACAAAAAGGATGCAAATAGGGAAAGTTGGTAAGCCATTTTACCAAGAAAATTTCAAATACCACAAATTGAGAGATTATTTGTTTTTAAATGAACATATGAACCCCACCACATATCATCACCAGGTTTTGCGGCCGGTTGACATCATAATTGAAGGGAGTCTAAGCAGAACTTAAACCAGGGTTTGCTGCATGTCCTTATCTCAGCAAAAGCTACTAAATTGGCATCAAAATGCAATAGAACCGACTTGTTACTAATCAGTAATCAATATCTAATTTGAAATGGGTGGTTGTTCTTGACACACATGCATGATGACATTCATGCTTCATCGTGAGACCCTAATTAAGTAGGGAACACAGAGGGGACACAAGCCACTCTCCAAAGTGGAAGCCAGAGAAGAAGCTGAGATCCAAAGGCCAATATCTAGTATAAGTGCACAACACAAGACTCCCAACCACTATATCCATTCTATCTCATCTCATAAATACAAGGGCTAAGGATTAATGACGCGGGCAGATGCTGTGTGTAATGCCCTCTTGTCCTTTTCCTTAATTGTACATGATTGACCTTAAACAAAAATAAATTCCTGCCCTTAACATAAAAATAGGAAATGACAAAGAAAGCCAATAATTTTAAATCTTATACAAGTTTTCAAACTCCTATGACTAAAATAAAGGTTGTCAGTCGTCACCATGCCTTTCTTTAAAGTCTTATTTGCTAGAAATGACACTTCCTTCCTATTAAAAGAAATGTTAATAAGTGGATATGAAACCTCATTCTGATTTACATAGATCGACTCATTCTATGCTTTCTTTAAGCTTATGAGTGATCAGGCCATAATCATTTTCTTAATCTATTTGAATGCTTATCCATCAAAATAGGGGGAAATTTCATACCCAGCATCAGCAAACATTACCAATGAGCTAAGACCAACTGATTAGTTGATTTCACTAACTACTTTACAAATCAGCAAACATTCTTTTGCTTTAACTTTTTTTTTCTTTCGCAGTTTAAATCACACTCAGCATCTAAAAGCCATCTAAATTCCAAAATAAATTAAATTAAGTTCATTTCAGTAATGTGTCCATGCTACACTCCAAGCCAAAAGGACAAAGTAAAAAAAGAATGTTTCGATAGATTATGTAGATTTTAATAATATGTGGACTTGAAAAAATATTAATGATACATAATCAATAGTCTTTTTCCAACACTATGAATTGAACCCAAGTTTGGAAGCAAAAATAACAAAATAGAGAATCAATATGAAGAGTAGCATTCAATAAACAAAATCCACAAGAAAAGAACCAGTAATTGGACAAAATCAATAAAATAAAAATTAAAAGTGTTCACAAGCACCAAAACATATGATTGGAATTTTACAATAAGACTATAAATATGCAAGTAATAGTTTCTCTTACCTTTGAAAAATCGAATATAAGGCCTTGTATCTTGTGCATGCAAATTCTTGTGCCTCCTCACTCGTCCCAGGCTCTTGCTTCAGAAATTGATTGCATGGAAAAGCTAAGATCTCAAAACCTGGAAGCACCGTATATATAATCTCAAGTACAAAGAAGAAAATCCCAAATCTAATTCCTAAATAGGTCCATATTGGGAACTGACAATTACAAATCTCGGATCCCATGCAACATACACATCCTGCAAAGCAAGAAAATATCACATGAGAGCAACCATGCTGACACATGTGGTAAAGAAGAACAACCGAAATGGTATGGAAACAGCCCCAGAGACGATTTTCACTAGAGCAAAACAGTGGAATGCACACAGTATAGGTGCCACAGATCTGATCATCAAACAAATAAGAATAAAATCATGTATGGACAATGTTACTCATGAAGATTCTGGTGTTTAGAGCAGCACTTCCAGCAACTCAGTAGTTCAGCATTGTTACCCAAGAAAAACAGCATCCCATATGCATAAAAATCCAGAGGAAGTGGAGAAGCTTTTCCAGCCATCATTTTCAATTAGGAGTCATAGCTGCTACAGCTTTGGAACAGGAGAAAAGAAAGGGTGGATGCAAAATCGTCTTCTGAAAGTCCATATCAGTGTCCTCAGGAAGTAGTGGTTTGCCTTGATGACATAGAAGAGTTTCAATCTCCTAAGACAAATGGCAGTAGCTTCCTGGACCAAAGAATTTTTATGTTTAATCCATTCCATCTATCCAAGGGAGATATATTTGAAGCTGATCATAATGAAGGTTACGAAGAACAATATGATTCATGGAACAACGTAGGTTCGGGGAGATAAAAAAAAAAGACTAAGAAGGCAGTCAGGAAAAGATTGAGGAAGAGATCGATGCATCATGAGTTACACAGCATTAAAGATATTGAGTATGAGGTCTATTATGATGGATCACTTAATAGTTCTTCATATCATAGTCATAGATCTCATGGTCAGAGGAAATATTAGAAGAAGATTATAAAGAATTCTCAGTGTGAAGGAGTGAGAAGCAACTTTGTCATTGGGAAATGCAGATATGATCAGCTGAGAACACAGCAGTTTCGTCACTAATATTGTGATTGGGTGCTGATTGTTTTTTGAACATCCATGTTAATTCAGCAGACATTTTGCAAAGATGAGTTGAAATGCCTACGGCAAAGGAATATAATGGCCACCATTTTTCAGGATGAAAAACCAAAGAGCCCAGAAACAGATCAAAGCTTTGACCTCCAAAGTGCGTGATGGAACGACAAAAGCAGTTACTACAAAGACTCTTTCGTTAACCATATTATGTTTAGGAAAACTTGATGGGGTTGTCAAATATCTAATTTTGATTCCTTTTCCTTACCTTTAACGAAAATTTTCCACCTACAAATATGATAAAAAATAAAAATCAATCTAAATTTGCATAACAACACCAACAATCAAGAAAGAAAAGAGAAAAATCAAATCCATAACCCCCAAAAAAGAGCAAAGTTTCAGAATTTGAATGCAACCCTTCATCAGTTTAAATCTCCTTTGTAGACACACCCACTGAAGAAAGAGGCCAAAGAACAATAAACCCACATCTAGAACTCGTGATCAAAAAGACTCATCACTAAAAACCAAGAAAACAGCTGTATGTTGAGGTAAGACAAGGAAAATCAATGTCTCCCACCTGAAAACCAGAAGCAGAGGCTTGCAAAGTCCTTTTTCTTTCTCAATCAAAGCATGTACAAGAACTCTGACTCTTGAGGCCTTTTCTCACGAGTATACCTTGGATAAAGCAATACAATAAATACAGTCCACCAGTGAAATCCCAATACGATAGAAACAGTCTTAGGAAAATAACAACCCGACTGAGATTCTTCTGAATGGGGTATGGATTCAACGGCAAAATATCCTAGTTCAAAGCCACAAGTTGTTTGATCGATTCAAAGCTTTAAATTTGAACACCCTTCTCCGGAATGGCTACTTTTGGTTGTTCGTACTGCAGATTCGATTCTCTTGAATTTGAACCCCAACTGTCGTATTGTTGAGGCCAAAATGGAAATTTCACTCCTTCAATCCAATATTGCTTATGAACAGTTTACACCTAAATTTACACAAAAATAACTGATAACTGTTTATCAGCAAAAGTTTTGCTCGCTCCCTGCTGGAGTTCTTTTTTTTAATTTAATATCTAAATTTAGAGTATTGGTCCGAGATGCTTTTATACAAACATTATCTTCCAACATGATACGGCAGAAGAAGATGGAAAAGCTCAGATTTTTTTGGCACCTAAAGAAGATACAGCACACAGAAGATTGTATTAGACTAAATATACGTGGAAAGAAGATAACAAACGCAATTTAAGTAACAAGAGAAGTTTAAAATCAGACTATATTGAATATAGAAGAAAGCTTTAGCTTGCAGAAGACAAACTATTGTAGAAGCGAAACAGTTGGATAGGCGAAGCAAATCCACAGTGAGTAAAGGAGTCCCAGATTGTTGAGGAAGAAGACCAGGCAAGCAGTAGACAAGGTCAATTCAACAAGGATTAACTTATGGCTGTAAAGAGAAATAAATGATATTCACACCAATATCTAGAAGCTTGTGCCTTTGCAGGGTAGAAATCTTCGTTTTCTCGATTCAAATTTCTTCGAAACAATAAAAAACGCGCTAGCTACTTGTACGCATTTAAAACAAATTTTCAAAACAAAGAACGGTAATTCACTATTTTCAACAATATTTATATATGAATCAAAAACAGTAAAACGCTTTCGTTAATTAAATTAATCCAAATAATAAATGAAAACGATTTTCAAATCAAACGTTATATCTTCCAAACGATTTTCTGGGCAACCAAACCAGTATTGTAATACACTGGAATTTTCATATTCAATCGGATATAGTTGAAAATTTTCACGTTAATCCAATCCATTTTAAGCACCCCTTCGGATTCTCACCATCTCCCCAACACGCATCTCGCCCCAAAGGTGAGTTTGTCAATTAAATGACAATTTTCAGATTAGTATCACATATAATGCGTAATTTTGTAAATATTGAAAGAGAAATAAGTTATTTTAACTTTTTTTTGAAAATTAAATAATTTCAACATTCTGGCTTGCTTTTTAAATTTTCGATTTATCAATGTAAATTAGAAAAAAAGTTCTCAATATAAAAGTAAAATATTTCCATGATTTTTCTATCGGTAAAAATCATTTTCCATCAATATAAAGGAAATACTCCACAACAGAAGATAGCTAACAACACTCATTACTACAGGACAAGCCAATAAAGCGCCAAGCTCGACTAGCCCCATTCCTATCTTCATATTTTATTTTTTTTTCACTTAAACTTATCTTATTTAAAATTAGCGTTTGAATTAATGAAAATTTCCAAACTCATCCTCATATTCGAATTCTTCTTGTTTTTATTTTGTTTTTTATTTTTTTTATTTTTATATTAAAATTAATACTTTATAAATTATTTAATAAAAATTATAATTATTATTATTATTTATATAATAAAGTATAAAATAAAATAATACAAAAATAATTTTTGAAATATAATTGGATAGGGACTGTAAAATAGCCCAAACTGCCTGGTTTGAAAACAAAAACTTGAAACCGTTAAAACTCGATTATAATTAAACTAAACTCTCATCCCATAGTGACTAAGTGGAACAAGAACCCGATCATATCATCTTATCATCATCACCACCCAATATTGTAAAAACAAACAATTTATCACTTAATACTATTAAAGATTATTTAGCATTAAGCCTCAATCCACTCAGTTCTCAAAAAATTTATTCAAGATAATAAGAAAACAAACGTCACCTATGTCTATACCTATACATAAAAGATTGAATAGGCTTGGAATAGTAAGTAATAGTGGGCTCTGTCACGATATGTGAATAATACACACAACCAACATAGTATTGTTTTTTGGCTAATATAATCGTTGCTTTGATTCATATCCTGTTAACCCACCTAACACGTTAATAAATAGAAGGTCATATTTGTGTTAAACCACTTCAATACTTAGTCTTGACCTTGAATTGATCAATTTAATTATTATGTTAATTAATTAATTTATTTAATAAGTTATTTATGTTAAATATAAATTATTATAATTCATATATTAATTTAACTAATAAAATTAACAAACATGTTAAATTTAATAGGTTATTTGTGTTAGAGACTATAATTTTTATTATTTTAAGAATCAAATAAACGACTATATTCGTTGAACCGCCTAACACCTGATAATAAATTACTTCTGCGCAGGTTCAATATCGACACGCTGGCGATTCAGGGTCAGCCAGCCATTATCAACGCTCGCACGATCCGTATATCGATACACAGACACAATACAACCCATCAACACAAATCACTTCACCCCCTTAGAATGTGTGCCCCCGCTTTCTTCTCTTCTTTTCACATTTTATCTATACATTTATTTCTATATTTACTTCACTTTTTCTTATGCATATCTTGTTCCATTCCGCTTAAACAGGAAATATATCAATCACCAATATCACTAGAAGAATAATGATTTTACAGAGATCTAAGAAGAAAAGCTTGTTGAAAATTAAAGCCCAAAAGTAAATTTTTATTTTTTTTTTCCAATTTTTATTGTTATTTATTGAACAAAAACAATAAATTACTATATATTTCATATATTTTTATTTTGAATTAATAATAATTATTTTTCCCCTTTAAAATTAGGAAGTTGAAGGGTCCTCAAAACATCACCTAAATGAACTCATGCAAACTATAAAAATTCAACTCATCAAAGCACAACTGTAAATATATATCTGGTATCAAATCTTGGTCATTTTATCAGTTCATTCTAATACCCACCACAAAAACACCAGGATGTTGATTTAGTCAACATTTACAGACATTGATACTAGGTAGTTAAAGATCCAAATCTGACATGAAAAGTCGCATAGTCTCAATCAATGATGTCAAAGTAATTATTTAAAAATAAATTATATGAGTATTATTTTTTCAAAATAATCATCAAATTAGTTTCTCTCAGTGAATGAAACGGAGATTCATCAACATGATTTTAAAATTAACTTTAAAATCATATTTCATTAATACGGTGTTTTAAGCCCAATTTTAAAATCAGGTTCATCAATTGTAGTTTATGAATAATTTTTTAAACCGCAGTTACAGAATACGGTTAAAATTTAATTTTTTAAAATTTTATTTGATAAATGCAGTTTTAAAAACATAGAAGACTAATTTGATCATTTGAAAGAGATTACCATGTAATTTAAAAATAAAATGAAATACTTTTACTGTAAAATCCATAATCGCCACCAAACACACAATACGACACCCATAAAATGGAAAGCACAACTATAAGGGAAAGTCTCATGCCTCTCACCTGCAGCTCAAAGCTAAGTCTTAGGTTATGTTTGGAACAAAGTAATAGGAAAAGAAAAGAAAATACTAAAGACATGTTTGGTTTTTGTTTTAAAAAATTGTTATTGAGAATAGTTTTTAAAAACATATTAATGTTCTCTTAAAATTATTTTTATTCTCCGACTTAAGATTTTCAGATTCTCCACAAGCTTAAAATTAACAAACTTGTTCCTGTGAATTTTTACTTTTTCTTATTTAAAAAACATAGTTTTTGAATTATAACTAAACAAACCCTAAGGCCTCATGGAACCCCAGAAAAGTACTAGAGAAACAAAAAAAAATACAAAATAAATGATTTAATTATATTTGGTTTACCATTGAAAATATATATAAAAATTAAAATATAATCAAATTTCCTCTAAAATTTAAATTGCTTTAAATTTCTTAGTCTTTGCATAATAAAGAGAGAACAAAAATAACAATACAGAGAGAAACAAAAAATAAAAGTTTCAAAAAATATATAAAATATTTATTAGGTTTAAACCTTATTTTTCTATTTTCTTAAATTTTTCTTTTCTTTACACTTTTCTTTTCTATTTTCTTTTGGATTTCAACGCTTAAAGAAAATGATTTTCTCATATTTGGTTTCTTGAAAATATAAAAGAAACAAATATAATCAAAATTATTCAAATTTTTATGTATTTAAATTTTTGTTGAAGTCCTTATATATAATATATAAAATAAAACAATTTGAATAAATATATAAAATTAATTTATTAGGTTTAAACATATTTTATTTCTTTAAAATTTTATTTCATTTTGAATTCTTCCTTATTTTCTTTGTTTTCTGATACCTTTTGGGTTATAGAAGGAGAATAAAGAAAATGGTTCCTGTGTTTATAAAAAATATAAAAGAAATCAACACTTCTAAAATTGTAAATATATTTCTAAAATTGTTAGTCTCCTATATATAATAAAAAATAAATAAATGAGTTTAAAAACATATATAACAATAATTTATTAAATAAATTTGTTTTTACATTGCATTTCAAAATCCTTTTTATTGGGCAAAAACCTAGATTGAAAAGCTGTAAGACTTATTTTTGAATTGAAATATCATTTACTAATTGGTTTCTTTTCATTGAAGATAGGTAGCAGATGAGGATAATACTCAGCTCAGATTCTGATCAACTTGTGATGGGATCTGGTGGACTCTTCAGATCACATTTCTTACTTTCTTTGGATTGAAAATACAACAAATTATTCATTAGCCATCCTTTTCAATACATATATAAATAGGTTGTTGCCTGCTGGCTGTAGGAATTTAAGCTCAAGAGTTATCTGTTTGTTTTGTCCTACTTCTTAGGTATCCTTTGAAGTATTTGGAAAGAGAAGAAGAATAAGAGAACTTTTGAAAATAATTTTATTTTTTAATTTATTTCTATAATAGTAAGCGCTGCTTTAAAATAAAATAAAAATACAACCATCAATTATCTGATAAAAAATTAAATCAAGGGTTCTAGGTAAAAAATTGAAGAGTTTTAACTTGGGTTTTTGTGGAAATTAAACTGCCCACATGATAGAATAGTATTAAAGTTTGAAGGAATTGTGGTCAAGCTAAATTTCCCCCCCCCCCCCCCCCCCCCCCCCCCCCCCCCCCCCCCCCCCCCCCCCCCCCCCCCCCCCCCCCCCCCCCCCCCCCCCCCCCCCCCCCCCCCCCCCCCCCCCCCCCCCCCCCCCCCCCCTCCCCCCCCCCCCCCCCCCCCCCCCCCCCCCCCCCCCCCCCCCCCCCCCCCCCCCCCCCCCCCCCCCCCCCCCCCCCCCCCCCCCCCCCCCCCCCCCCCCCCCCCCCCCTCGAAAGAATCAAATTGGTGTGCCAAAGAGTGAAGTACATATAAATGGGTATCTTCATTTTCTTGAAATAGTATGATGCATGCTGTCCTTTCCACAAGCACACAAGGTCTAAGGTTTTAATTGGCCAAGACCTATCTGATATCTTCTTCTATTGGCATATGGAGTTTTTTTAAAACTTCTCAACCCTCCTACAAGGAAGATTGAAGAAAAAGAATAGGCAAATAAAGTCTATAAATTCCTTCATCCTTATACACAATATTGTTGCATAGCTTCTTCTTCATTTCACAAACTATACAAAAATGCATGTCAAAAAGTAATGCTTTGGATCAGACTTCAAGGTTAGGTCTCCACTTCTGATGACATGCAGTTCTTCCTTCTAAATTAAATGCCCATTATCTAAACTCCATTTCTCTTCATAATTAAACTCCAAAATGGTGTTTGTATTAGAACTGCAATTTTTTTTTCTTTTCTTTTCTGGGTTTCTCTCTTGCTTTAGTTCTACTATCTCGGTTCATTCCTCTACACAAAATGGTGTTTGTTCTTTATGTTTTTTAAAACTGATCTCAAGAACAGTTTTCTAAAACTGGAATGAAACAAACCCTCTAAGTTTTCCCTCTCCTTGCCCACACACCCCTAGTAAAAGTCTAAACAAAATAATTCTCGTAGCATTTCCCATTTCCCATTTCCCAAACACATTGCACATGTATTTTGCAGTCTGCACTAAGTGTTTGTTGGATTTGCAGGATTTGCAATGCAAACGAACAACTTAGATACCAGGTATTCTACTGGATTTCAATCACTCTAAATTTTAATCTCATTTATTTATGTTATACTTGTTCTATTATCAAATTAACCCGTTGTTGTGGTGTGATTGGTTCCATATATACATATATATGAACCCGCCATATCGTCCTTTTCCTAGCTGATCGACTAGCCTCTTCGCTGGGGGGATGTGATCACAGAGAGTACTACTGGTAAGGGTTGAGCGTCTGGGCCGGTAGGCAGTCAAGTCAAGTTCGATCCGCGGCAGGATCATTGAGGTGGAAAAGGAATTTGGTGGGAGAGAGAGGCTTCTGTTGTGGGATCTTCATTGTTGCTCCCTAAATTCAGGTGTTCACTGGATTTCTCCTCATTTCATTACTCTTTTTTTCCTTGTCATATTGAATTTGATTTTCCTTCCTTAATTATATTTCTACTCCTGCTCTTTTTTGTTCTTATTTAATGCGTTTATTAAAAAAATGGTAAATTTTAATGCGTTATCACTTATCATTTCCAGGGACATCCTTTTTCTTTAATTCTTAATTTGCCTCTCTAATCTATTCCATGAATTATGGATATATATATATATATATATATATATATATAGATATATATATGCCTGCGGCTGCCCCTTTATCAAGAATTGATTCTTCCCATTGCATTGCAGACTGCAGTCCACTGTCCACAATCCCTTCCACATAAACCTGGGTTTAATTTTTTAACTTTTTAATTGAAAAAATATTGGCCTTTCTTTCTCTTTGATTTTTGGGACAAGAACACGCCAGCCCACATTCTTTTGCTCACTCACTCGGGCCCCCAGTTAAAGAAAAGGGCCTCAATAAAATCAAATATGCCCTGCCCAACCCTCTTATTAGTGTTGGGTCTTAGAGGACTCCTTGGGCCTTGTCACTGTCTCTCTCTTCTCTGGCCGGGCTGAAGGAGAATGTTTCTTTCACTCCCACCTAATCCAAGTGCCCTATCAATCTAGCTGCCTATCTCCTACTCCTTTGATGGAGAAAGAGAGTCTTCTCCCATCCCCACCTTATGGCCCCATGCAGTGTCGGAGCGGATCCTCTAAGGGACGTGTAGGGTCAACAACCCCCTAAGAAAATCCAAATTTTTTTCTAAGTTATATATATATATATATTAATTCTAAACATAAAACTTCAATAAAAAAAGTTAAATGAAAACTTTCTAATCAGACTGAAAAAGGAGGAAAAAAAAGCCGAATTACACTACCCAAAATATAGTCCATGTACAAATAAGAAAAATATAATCATATGCTCATCTCATGAAAGCTTGCATATATTTTAATTTTGATTTCAAAATTTAAATTTTTTCATACCTAATATATATATATATATATATTTTAATTTCATTATCTCAATATATTTATTGTGATCCGCCCATAGCCAGATGATAAATATTTCATAAAGCAGATACAAATTATATACTCATCTCATGAAAAGTTCACATATTTTAATTCTTTTGATTTCAAAAATTTAAATTTTTCATATCATATATATATATTTTTAATTTCATTTTCTCACATGTTTATTATGATTCGCTCAAGTTAAAGGTAAGGTATAAATATTTTCAAGAATGGTATAATAGTATGATGGTTAAGTATTTTACCTTTCAAACTTGAGATCAAGGGTCAAACCCCTTTGTAAATTTTTTTTTCCCAATTTCAATTTGCTCAAGGGGTATTTGGCCCTATAAGTCCTATGTAGCCCACCCTTAGCCCCACGGTCATTCTTTTCTACTTTTTAATTTCTATATTTCATATTGTCACTGATTAGAAACTACCTAATATTGTTTTGTATTCTATTTTTTATAGGGATGAGTAATACAACCACTGCACTGACTACTTCAAAGCTTTTTATTTCTCGATGGCATGAACCACAACCTTACTACAGTTATATTTTTGAGTTGATAGCCTTATTATTTATTACTTTAGTTCTTCCTTTTTTGGTTCATAGGATATGTTGTAGGTCACGTAACCAACAACATAACACAGAAGAGATAGAGTTAGGTTATATAGGAGTCGGTAGGGTTGATATGGATTTATTTTCCATTTCTATATTTTCTAGTGATGTGACGGATTCTATATGTGCTATATGTACATGTGCATTTGCAAATGGGGATCAGTTTATCACTCTCCTGCTCTAGGATGAGACTGATTATTATGAGAGTAATATAATTCATTTTACATTTTATTCTTCGGTGTCCGACGTGTCGCCATGATTATGGTGATTATAGTATAGATTATGAGGCTTAGATTGTTAGATTGTACATACAATTGGAATATATTATATAAGTGCATGATTATTTAAACTCATTTGGAGCATGTTACAAAAATTATATAAATAATATATAAAAATGATTTTTATTTGTTATTTTAAACTTATTTTATTTTATTTATTTTAACCCATTCATTTAAAAGATTAAATAATTGTAAGGTGTATAAGATTTTAATTAATAATTTTAACTATATCTTACTGTTTTGAAATTTTGGTCGGACAATCAAATAACATGTATCTTCTTGGTAGTTTTGGACATAAGCACAATTTACAAAATATATATTTTCCTTAAAGAAAAAGTAAAAATTTGTTATTCAAAATGAATATTTTCTATAGGGTAAATAAGGAGGGTCAGTTTGAACTTTGATGCATCAAACTGAATCAATGAAAAAATCATTTCCTAAAATCTCCCTTTAAACTTTGACTCCAAATATCTTAAAAAAAAAAAAACCTCACTTTAAACTAAAGCACATTTTGCTCACTTATTCTTAGTAAAATATTATAAGGCTTTTAGGTAAAGTGCATAGAAACGTAGGGGTCTTCAATGAGGCAAGAGACAGCTGTATTCTGGGGCTCGGCTCGATGCTTCGGTTAAAACTCGGCGTGCTTCGATTCGATCTGGCTCATTTGAAATGTTAGTCGAGTAAAGCGGCTTCATGCTTCGGCTGGCGAAAAGATCTGTAGAAACTCGAATATTTTTCTATATAAAATTTTAAAAGTTTTTTTAATTTTATATCTCTACTTTAGGGATAACGTAAATAATATATCTATATTTTTTTATTCTTAAAATAATCTTTATTTTTATTATTTATTTAGTTATAAAATATATTTATTTTAAAAATAATTAATTTTCTTTAAAGAAAAGATGTAAGATAATAGAGTTATTATCTATAAATATATGATAATATATATATATATATATATATATATATATATATATATATATATATATATATATATATATATATATATATATATATTACATCTGTAGATTACCATAAGTTGGATATATATAATAAGTAGGTGTAATGGAAAGCGAAGGGCAGTGAGAGCTGCTAGGGGCTCGGCTAGATCGAGCAGTCAGCTGGCTTCGAAGGTCATTCGACTCGAAAATGTTAATAAGCACAGTTTGAAACAGTTGAGCTGAGCTACATTTGCGTATACGTCGACGCAGAAGTATCACATTTATTGATATATATGGGTAAAATAATAAAATGAATATTCTCATTTGCACAGGCGCCTTTATTCTATTGTTATTACTTATATGAAAAGTTCTACAATATTTTATATTATTATATATAAATAAGTGGTTTCTAGCTGCTCCTTTAAAAAACATGAACATATTAATTCTGATTGGTTTCATAATTCAAGGAAAATATGAAAAGAGATGAAAAAAGTAAAGAATAAAAATAGAATAAGTTAAATGTCACATGTGTGTGTGTATTTACTTCAAACTCATTAAATTTATATTAATTAACTAATGTAAAATTAATAATTCTAAAAAAATGCAAAAAATATATTTTTAAAAAAAGAAGTAAGTTTCTAAATAATCTTATTTATTTTAAATTTTTTGATTTTACATTAAGCAATCGAGGCGATCTTTGATAATTCGACACGAAATCACATATCTGAATAATTTTCTTTGTTTTATTCAGTATCAGATTTGTTCTAAATATTTATGTTTTATTTTATATTTTATTGTCATTAGTTTATCTCATGTTTGGTTTATCCGATCGTTTATGACGTTGGTTATTATTAGTTTTATTATTATGACGTGGTGTTGTTTGTGTCTTTGTTGCGGCGTTTATCTAGTGTGAAGGTGATTCGACATGCAGGAATAATCAATTATGGTCTTTTAATATTAAAGAATTATAATTGTAGATATTTTAGTTATTATTTATTCAATTTGTAGATTTTATACGGAGTTATTATAATTTATTAATCGAATATTTTTATTTTATATGATTTTTAACATTTATTGCCTCTTTGAATTTATCGATTTATTATAGTTTAAATGATAATATTATTTTCTTAAAAAAAAACATATCAAACATATAGACATTTTTGCTTTCCTTACAACTAAACATAACAATATCTTCCACTTTTTATTGGTTTAAAAATGTTTATGGTATTAATTATGTATTTTAAAAAAGAGACTACATATAATTGGTAAATAATAAATCATATAACAATCTTTATTAAAATTTGATTATTAATTATTTTTGATTCGATTATTAGAGTTGATATCAAAAATGATTTGGATGATATTATTTTGAGTTGGAGGGACATGTTCTCAGCATTTAGATAATTGAACAGGAACATATTTGTGTTTAAAAAGAGGACAGGAACATATTTATATGTTTTATTATCGATATAATATAATAATTTTGATTTGAGACAAAACATTTTGCTGGCGTGGACCGTCTTTTGTTTCATGCTCTCTATTCTAAGCGCCGAAGCGAAGACTGCACCTCTCCTAAACACCCCCGAATTCCCTCATTCTCAAGCCACATTATTCACACTCTCTTCCTCTCCCCAACTAGACGTGCCAGAGGTCATGGCCACTCCGTCTATTCTTCAACGACATTATTGCATACTGACTTCTCTTTCTCCTTCTCTCGCCCCACGCTCAATGGGACGGTCCAGGAAACACTCGGCGGTGTCGGCAAATGGCAATGGAAGTCTCTGAAAAGAGGCTGAGGAGAAGGAGAGGAACTTCTCAACCCCACGAGAAACAGCTCTACGAAGCCCGAATCAGATCTCAAATCCGGGCCAAACTCGCCGGGAAACCCGATTCCGGGTTCTCTCCGAATTCGGATCATCCGACTCACAACCCCATGTCCCCTCAAGACCACGTCAAAGCCCTCGCTGATCGGTTCATGAAGGAAGGCGCCGAAGACCTGTGGAACGAGGACGACGGCCCCGTCAAATCTCCTCCCCCACTGCCTCCAAAGCCATATTATCAATCCAATCGACCGATTGTAGTGTCCGGTGATCTTCAGGAGTTGACATCTCATCAGATGGTTTTGGGAGCGAAGTGAAATTGTGAATGGATGCTAATCAGGCGTGTTCTGTACCGGCGCGGAGAGTTGGATAATGAGTTCAATCAGCGATGTTGTTGAATTGTGGTTACTAGGATTGATGCCGGTGGATTGATGATGAGGTTGTATCAGAGCGAGCCAAACCAGACCTTTAAAATGAGAAGGTGTAACATCTTGGGAAGCTTTGAATCTGAAATCATCGGAAGACCAGTGATGCAGTTTAATAATGAAAGATGATTTTCCAGAGACAATCAGGTGATCAGGCGCTAGTTGAAGTGTGAAGAATTTGGCAGGAGAGAAGGAAAGAGAATTACGGTCATTCTTAGTCAGAAAGGTGAACAGTTTGGCTTACTATTTATTTCGTTTTATGTGAAGTTGGTCATGAATTTTCATGACAATGAAAGGGTGTCCCACATCTGTTGCCATGTTGAGACAATTCAAGGCGAATATCGAGGTTCATTTTTGATTTCTCTTAGAATTCAATTAAGGAAGCTTAGTGGCCATTCTGTATTAATTATATGGGTTCCATACATAGTTCATGCTAGCTTTTTTTTCTGTTTTTATGAGGAAATCGAGCCACTTCTGTGCTCAGATTGTTGATCTTTCAGCCTATCTAAGCATCTTAATCTTATTTATGTGTGGCATTTAGTAACATTGTAGGGTCTGATTTTTAGATTTGATGTATGTGGTATATCTCCATTGACAGTCGAGCACTTTTCTTCAGCAGGCATGTGCAAATGACAAGGGTGCAGAAGGCTACTCTTGGTGTTTGCATGAAGGTAACTATGGCTTCAATGCGAAACATTAGGGTTTTTATTTGGAAAAGAAATGTTCTTTCATTTACCTCTGTAAACTAAAAGATTGCTTTATTTCACTCGTGACAGGAAAGGATGCTTTGGTCAAGCTAAAACAGGCACAGGAAAAGTGCTTAGCTTTCTTATGGTATATCTCAAAACATATGTTTGTGTGAATTGATTTATAATATTCTCTGTTTTTTTTTCCAATTCTGGGATTAAATATGAACAGATTCCTGCAATTGAAACAGTTTTGAAGGCTACAAGTACCAATAGAATTCCACGGGGGTCACCAATACTTGTTCTCATTATCTGTCCAACAAGAGAACTTGCAAGTCAGTTAGCTGCAGAAGCTAATGTTATGTTGAAGTACCATGATGGAATAGGTGTTCAAACATTAGTTGGGGGTACACGTTTTAAGTTTGATCAGAAACGCCTAGAGTCAGATCCATGCCAGGTTTGCCAAGATGTCAAGCCTGTTTTATATTGTTTATCCGTAAAATGCTGCGTGTTTGTTGAGAATTGTTCAATGAGATCTTCAAACATTAAAATCTTCTAAAATATTAAAAGCATGTAACATAACAATTTCTTGTTACTTCTGATTTAATTTTTCAGATTTTGATGGCTACTGGTAGGTTGTTGGATCATATTGAGAATAAGGAATTTAGCTTCTCTGTTCGTTTTGATGGGATTGAAAATGCTTGTCCTTGATGAAGCTGACCACTTACTGGACCTGAGATTCGAAAGACATGGAAAATTGTGGGATTGTTTACCCGCCAGAGCAGTCGTTGCTGTTCTCTGCTACCATCCCCAAAGGGTTAAGTTCTCATGTGTTCTTCTGTCTGAAGTTTTTGCTGCATTACTAATCTTAAAATTTGGTTTGTGATCTATTACCACGAGGTTAGTAAAATATCTCAATAGTTGAAAAAGAACATCTTTTATGATACTGATTAACAGTTTTATATGACTCTGATGAATATGTTGAATTTCTGTTAGCGTTAACATATATTACCAATGATTACCTTTTTGCCTCTTTATATATATATATATATCAGTGGGTGAAGACAGAAATAAGTTGATGGGGGGTTTAGAAAGAGCTACAAGGAAGAAAAAACAGAAAAATGATTTCTAATAATTTTGTTGTCTAATAAAAAAGTTAGGTTGTTTTTGGTTCTCAAAAAGTACTAATGTAGGAAAAAAATGCTAAGGAAAATAATTTTCTTGTGTTTGATCACTACTAAAAAATTTCAAGAAAATCAAATATAAATAAAGTTACTTAGAAATTTAAGTATTTTAAAATTATTTAATCTTTATATTGATGAGTTTAAATAAATAAAATTGATTTGAGTAACAAATAAAAATATAACATAAATTTAATTCTATTTTATGTTCCTTCATTTTCCTTCTACTTTATTTCCTTTGATTTCCCTCAAATTTATCGGGAGCAAACATAGCAAAAGAAAATCGAATATCGATAAAATTACTTAAAACTTAACAATTCTTAAATTATTTAATCATTATATTAATGAGTTAAAATAATAGAATTTTGTTTGGAGTAGTAAGTAAAAATAATATGTGAGATTTAACTCAATTTTTACTTTCCTTCATTTTTTCTTCCATATTTTCTTTCCCTTACATTTTCTTTAGCATTTTTTGGAAACCAAACATAGCCTAGATTAATTTACGGAGGGATCAAATCAAAGTAAAATGCTAAATAGTGTAATATTACTTTGAATTAAAACTATGGCTGCTATAAATATTTTTTTCAAAATTTGAAGGGGGCATTTGCCCCTCCCCCTACCCAAGCCTTTGCTAGGTCCACCCACATGTATATATATATATTAGGCTCTGTTGGAACTCTATCTGGCTTTATATTTTTGAATTTATTTGGAAGGGAGTGAAATCGCATACTTTCTAAGGAAGGAAATTAGGCGTACGAGAGGCTAAAGTATTCTTTTGTCTATAATCTATGGGTTAGATAGATCATGAGGGGAAGAATTTCTCTTATAGGTTTTTGGAGTGGTTGGCTTCAAGTGACGAGGGCGGGTGAAGGTTTTGTTTGCCTTCCTTTTTTTTTTTGGTTGCTTGTATACCTATTGTGTAGTAGCTTTTCCTATTATATCGTTTATTTATTTAAAAAAATAAAATATTGAGCTCTGTTTTTCTTTTCTTTTGTATGCTTGGTAGCTTTTCTAATATATAGTTTATTTATCTAAAAATAAAAAATATTAGGCTCTGTTTTCTTTCTTTTTTTCTTCTGCATTTCTCTTCTATCATTGATGCTTTTCCCTTCAAAAAACAGAGCCTAGGAAAAAAAATGAAAGAAAATAAAAGATTGAGAAAAGTTCAAACTGCTATATGTATGTATATATATATATATATATATATTCTTCTGCATTTCTCCTCTATCCATTATTTTCCCTTCAAAAAACAGAGCCCAGAAAAAAATGAAAGAAAATAAAAGATTGATAAAAGTTCAAACTGCTCAATAATTTTTCTTCTCCAAGTTTAATTTTCTTGTCCTCTCTTCTAATTTTTGAAATGATTTTCATTATATTTGATTTTTATTTACTTATTTGAAGATCTTTACGCCTTTTTCTGAGGTCTTTCTATGATCCACCTACATCTTTTATGTTTGTCGTTGGTATATGTTAAAACTTAATATGTATGATAATTACTTGTTTATGGGAGGGCTTATTATATATGGATTTATTAGTGACTGGTTTAACTTACCAATTGCAGGTGAGGCAATCTTACCTTGTTGCTCCACATAAGCTGCATTTTCAAATTGTGTACCACCTTTGAAGGATCATATATTGCGGTGCTGGATTACAAGGTACATTGTTGTGGCTGGGACTCTTTTTATAGTTTCTATATATGTATAGTTGGGGCATGATTGTTTGTATCTTTCATTCAGGTAGTTGCTCTTATTACAGCTGCAATGGTAACCTCACTCATGTTTCTACTCCTTCAAGATATGAAAGTTAATGTCAGGGAGATACATTCTAGAAAGCCTCAGTTATATCGAACTCGCATCTCTGTGGAATTCAGGGAATCAAAACGTTTGGTTCTTATTACATCTGATGTTTCATCTCGTGGAATTAATTATCCTGATGTTACTATGGTCATTCAGGTAGGGTAATGCTTGAGATGATTTTCCATTTTTCTTCTGCATATAAATGTTGAACCTCAAAAATTCGTTAGATATGTATCAACAGCATGTTGGCTCTTTACAAATTGTTTTACTCTCTCCCTCTTTGAACAAAAATGGTATTTGTGTATCAATGCTTGCTTGATGAATAGTGCCATATTGGCCTTTTAGCATGTGAGGACACAACTTGGAGCCGTATATGGAGGTATCTCTATAGTTTTCTCTCCAAAAGTAATGTTGTGTAACTGTAAGCACTGATGTAAAAAGAGCACTTATCAAAAAAAAAAAATCACTTATATAAAAAGAGAAACAGATATATATTGAACCATTAGTGAATAGTGTTAAGAAAAATATTTGCTCTTATTTATTTATTTATTTATTCTGCTGTTCAGATTCCCTATTTTTTGTTTCTATCTTTCTTTCATGTTGTGAGGTTCAGGTGTTGCAGAATGAAACTCTGGACAAGATCTGAATGTATAACAAGCAATCTTACTTCCTTTTCCTAATAGATGCATCCATATACACTTCTAGATGAACTAATTGGCTAAGTGGACCTTGGTCATAGTTTTGTGCATGCTTGTGATTCCATTGCTGTAAAATAATGTGTACAACCTTTTTTTCAACAGATGGGTATTCCTTTGGATCGAGAGCAGTATATACACCGTCTTGGAAGAACTGGACGAGAAGGCAAAGAAGGAGAAGGCATCTTGTTGGTTGCACCCTGGGAAGAATATTTCCTGGATGAAATAAAAGACTTGCCTATTGAGAAATTTCGTTTACCATTATTGGATCCAGACTTAAAGTTCAAGGTTCATGTCTGACCCATTTATTTTTTTGTTTTGCCTTTGTAGTTTTTATTGACATTTAACCAAACTATTTATCTTAAAATCAAAATTGAATATGAGATAATATTCTCAAATAAGTTCTACTATGGCTTACAGGCTACAAGTTCTAAAATGTTGTACCAAATGTCATGGTCCAGTTTGTTGGTTTATCTGTTCTCTGATTTATTTCATACTTCTGACTGTAGTTTAGCTCTCCAAAATGCATGATTGCTGGAGTGGCAATACCTTTAATTGATAAATGTGGACAGATGCAGGAAGTCAGGATTCCCTTTGGAATGGATTGTTCCTTTGCAAACTTGGTTTGATTAACTAAGTGTCTCTTTTCACACTCCACATCAATTCGCTTTCAAACTATTTCTGGTTTCTGTGATTGATAATTCCAAAAAGATTTCTAAGTGGATAGACCACCTGGGTACCAGTCTTATTTATTTCCATTCTGTGAACTGGAACGGAAGTTAAATAAAAAATTTCAAGTGTGACAGCTGGGAATTGTTTCTGGTTGCAGGTGGATGCTTCAATGGACAAGATTGATTCTAGTGTCAAAGAAGGAGCATATCATGCCTGGCTTGGCTATTATAACTCTATCAGAGAAATAGGCAGAGATAAAACTACACTTGTTGAGCTAGCCAACCAATTTTGTGAGTCAATTGGTTTACAAAAACCTCCTACACTCTTCCGGAAGACAGCCCTGAAAATGGGTTTGAAAGATATACCTGGCATCAAAATCAAAAGTAGCAATAACTGGAAGCATGGAAAAAGAAGGCGCTGAGTTTAGATGGGACTGGATGGGACAGTATTAGAGAGACATGTCAAGAGATCAGATGCGCATCACCAACGAGTTCAGATTTTCTTCAATAGAAACAGTGGCCTGTTGACCTTATTCTTCTTGCTGCATGCATGATAGCTCCTCTTATTGCTGCCAGATTGTTCAACCACTTGGATGGCATCATGTCACTGGCTGTAATGTATTTTGAGAGCCGTCTTCTGTCAAACGACTGCATTCGATGCAGATATTTATTGTAACCTTCAACCCTGGAAAAAACACAAGGGCGAAGCTATTCTGCAATCAATATGCTGATATCTCTGCCATCGAAAGCCTAATTAATGTGCAAATATTTTGGACATGTACAGTCATCTGCCATTGAAACAGTATCCCTTGAGTTTAGAAGCTTGCTTAGAAATGTACTAAGCAAGTTTGTTGGATCCCTAATTTTTCTGTAACGAGGACTAGTGTGAGTTCATAGAACATGTTTGGGTGCTCAGAAATATTAAAAAGACTATATGTATCAGTAGTGAAAGATGTGTTTATACTGCAAACCACACTATCTTTGTGTGATTTCTTCTTTGATGAGGGCAGCAACCGAGGCAGAGGCAGAGAAAGGCAAAGGTGACTTCTTCTTCTTTGATGGTTGTGTATCTTTGTTTTCCCCCATTGTCTAGCTTGTCTTGAATTTTCCTTACCCTTGTTTGCCATTCTGAATATTTTATCATTTTATTTATGTGTACATAGGATGATCACGTGAAACAAGTGTGGTTTGTCTGTCTAAATTTAAACTATAATGATTATGAAAGTAGATTTGTTTTTCTAAATATCCGTGTGTTGTGGCATGTGGCTTTATATTGAAATTTAAAAAGATTGGGCAAAAATCTTGCATTGAGATAGAGCGATACGATTATGTTCGAGAGTATATGGGTATTTTGATTTAGTGCATGTCAGGGGTTATTATAAATACCCTATTATGTAATCATATTTCAAAGATAGTGAAAGTTTAAGCTGTTGTTCCTGTGGATGTAAACACATTGTCGAATCACGCAAAATCTGTGTTTTTTTGTTTTTTCTTTCTCATTTTTATCACCATTGTTGCACGAATCATAACACCATGTTTTGTCCAGACCCACTATTTTATATGGTTGAAATTGTGGGGAAAGAAAATTTTTTTTTTTTCCTGTTTCATGGCTGATTAAAATATTTGGAAGCTAGTAGCTTAGGTTTGTTTCGATTTTATCAATTGATCATTTATATAATTATATTGACCGAAAGGGTTGATCTTTTGGAGCATCCTACAACAGATTGCTTGTTGATTAAAATGTGTTTGTTAGTTTTTTTTTTTAATTTTTCTGGTCCCTGACACGATTGGAGCATCATTCAAGGGACACAATTTGCTTGGAAAGAAATTTTTTTTTGATGTTTGAAGTAAAAAATGGTTTAAATATGAAAATTATATTTTAATTTGTTAATATTTTTATATCGACATAACTTTAAAACTTACTATATATTTGGTTGTAGGAAAGGAAAAAAATTATTGTTTAGAACATGCTCGTTTCATGTTTAGAACTACGATGAAATGAGAAAGAAAATCAAATATAATAAAATTTAATTGGAAAGCACATGCGTTTTCGGTACACAATCTTTAAAATAGAAAGAAAAATGAGTTTGAAGGAGCATGTAAAAATAAATTGTAACCCAACCAAATCCATTTTTTCCTTTTCTTCATTTTCCATCGTTCATTCTTTCCTCTATTTTGTTTCCCTTGTATTTTCCTTCAAGTTTTCCAAAAACCACAACTGACTCAGCAGATATATAATACCAATGGAACCTTTTGCCCCTTTTCCCTGTTTTCAATCTTTGTTATGTATTCATTTTAATGATTCCCAATGTTCTCTCGAAAATCAAGTCATGTTATCTCTTGAGAATGAAATTTTATTTTTAACCCTTTGTGTGGTGGTCAAGAAAATGAAGGAAAGATCTGGAAAATAGACTTTGCAGTGGTGAATGTGGTTTGTGTGGTGAAGCGACATCATGCTGCAAGTTCTACAGTTTCTCCATATTAATTGATATGTTGCAAATTGCAATTGGGTTTCTCCTCTGTTCCAGCAAAGAGCACTGCTTACTTTCCACCATTTCACATAAGATAGGGTCTGTGCCTCTTTGGGAAGGAAAATAAATATCAATAGATCTCAGATTATCAGTAAGCCCTTAAAACTAAATGTTGGGTATTGATGTTTTCTTGCTTCTGAATCGCTTATTTGTTCCATGTGTTACATCAAATCTCAGAAAATCACATTCCCTATAATCTAGTATCAGAAATAAAATCTTCAAAATGGTTTGCTTTCATACTGTACTTCAAGTTATTGAAACATGTAGGAGAACACAACAGATGATTAGATCATGAGATGAAATTTCTTGTTAGGTTTTGATGTAAGCCTTGTTTTTTATTGTTGGGTTGGATACAAGCTTCATGTTCTCCATAATTTGTGACCTACTTAACTGTGGAGAATGATCTTTTTTGGTAGAGTTCAACCACAGTACGGCTTATCTCAGACAGACGAGAGGCTAAAGTTTTCCAGTCCCTTATGTTTTTGTTCTAGTTTTTAGTCCTTTTGGTTTGTTCTGTTTTACGGTTCCAGCCTCTCTCCATTCCTTGTCTAGTTCTGACATATGATATTGGTCACTTTTAGCTTATTGGAAAATGTTCATTTCAAGGAAGGTTGCCATGTTGGACCAGAAGCACATTTTGAAGCTTCTTTCTTAAGTCCCCACAAATCATGAGAATATATCATACTCTTGACCTGTATTAGGGTTCATGTATAACCCATAAGCATATATTGTAAATTTGGGATAAGGTATACAAATGTCTATGAAGCATTTTTGTATGATCCAATTTGTCTTAGAACTTTTTTTCGTTACAAGATTCTCCTGAGGTTTATTTGTATTAATTAAGTGTCGATCTGGTTAAAAGTCGCGATCAGGCGTCGTATTGGAAACTTTGACACATGTACTGGTGTTAAATTGCCCATGTGTGACTTTTTTTTAACGGGAGTGGTATGGGTTAGTTACGGTCATGAGATCGTCAGGGGTATAGAAGCAAGTCGGACCTCAGTTATCAGTTATTGTTGTGTATATCCACATAAGTTATTATTTTCGACTCTTCATACCTTTCATCGGATATTCAGCAGCAGCCAACTGCTGGTATTCCTAGATGTTGACCTCAAATATATCTCATCACACGCTTGGAATAATCTAATCCCATTTCTTATCGAACCCCAAAGTCATCCATTTCTCCATCCTTTTCTTCCTTAGGAGTGATATACTGCCTTAAGAATGGTTATTGAAGTCAGCTAAAATATCATTAATTTACACCATTTTTCATAGGGAAGAAAGATGTAGATTCATGATGTGTGTTTAGAGAATTGTCAACTAAGGTGACTGCCTGCCTGCTGGTGATGCTACATGGCTGAAATGGGGGCAATAACTCTGATATTTTTTAAATATGCATAGTAGTATGAATGCATGCTGATTATTTATTCCTGACTTTGATATTACAGTCATGTTCTGAATTTATAATTGATATAGTTTCAATGAGTGATTATGATTGCCGACGCCAGCATACCTAACCCCTTGGTTGGTAGTGAATGCATATGAAGATTAAAGCTCTTGTCATTATGGAATCTGGTTTTGCACAACTGGTTTGATGCATAATTTAATCTGAATGCGATTAAGACCAGCTATTACATGACATTAAATGCTGTGTGACCCTATCTTCTTCTATGATGCTAGCCTATGCATTAGAATAGCTTTCCAGGTATTAGGAATAGATTGAACCGACATTGGATAATAAACTGAAGAAAGAGTGGAAATCACAACACTGGTTGCTCAGTTGGTGTAACTTGGGGTGTGAACGAAATAAGCCTACCGACTCGATTTGTAAGACTACCCAATCTCGACTTGAGTTAATCAAGTTGAGTCTGGCACTGAGCTGCACTCGACCTCGATTTGTAGACTACTCGAATTCGACTTGGAGTTAATCAAGTTGAGTTCAAGTACTCGAGCTGCTCACGAGCTTAATCAAGTTTTACTATTTTATTAATTGATTCTAACTTGAGTCGAGTCGAGTTTGAGTATAGTTATTTGTTAATTTTTCAATTATTTCAAGTTTTGTTGAGTCGAATTCGAGTAGCTTAGGCTATTTTTTTGAGTTGAGTTTCAAACAAACATCTTCAAAAGAGTTTCTCAATCGAAGTTCAAGCTGGGCCGAAGCTTTTAATTGAGCTCTTTGAGCTTCGAGTTTGGCTCGTGATCGACCGACTCGATTACACCCCTAGGTGTAACGCACATACGAGTGCTACTCCAATAGTCACCTGCCTCGAATCCCTTCAAGCACCATTGGAAGTTTTACTGCAATATTAACTATGTAGCACTTTCGATACAAGCATGGCAAAGACACAAACATCATTAGCTTTTCAAGGTGTTCCTATGGGAGCTTTAGGTGTTTTTGGTTGACTTTGCCTATCCAATTACTGCAACTGAGTTCAGATTGATGTGCTACAAAACATGTTCAAATGATTTTTCTTATTTGGGTTAGACATAGCTTCTTTGACCAAAAAGCTTATAAAAAGGTTCTATAATTTAGAACCGTTTTAGTTTTTATAAAGAAAGGTTCTAGTTTTATAGATTTCTAGGAAGAAGCATACCCTGTCAAGCTTGCATTAAAAAATACCTTACTTTGAAACAAAATTCTTAAAACTTGAAATACGGCAACATTAGTTACCAAAAAATGACACCTTTTTCTATAACCTTGAATCTAACCATGATATTTTACATCTTCCTGAACTTTCTTACCTTAAATAAACCCTACCTTAGACATGTGCTGAGATCTTAAGGGCACAAGACTAATCTATTTTAAAGTAGCGGAAACAAGGATTAAAATAAGTATAGATCCAAATCAAGAAAAATTTTGAAAATGACATGATTTTCCAGAGATTTGTTTCCTTCCAAACACGCCATCTCTAGGAAAACGAATTCCAAAATTAATTGCCTAGTTATTAGTCATTACCTCCTGCTGATGTAACTTTCTTTTTCCTACAAGCACCATGGAGAAGAAAAGAACCTGAAACTTTTCATGATCAGCCAGCTTGTCCATCTCAATATTTCCCACCATGAAATCTATGGTTCTCTTTCAACACGCTTGAGCACCCCACCAGCTAAGGAGAGGGGGGTCGGAATGGAGCCTACCACTGGATTTTGTATACAAATTCTAAGAGCCTGAATGGAAACATGAGAAGAAGGATGCCGTTGAAAAATTATTGTAGACATTTGCTCCACTTGTCAACCTTACCATTGACCACGTGTTCCGTGAATGTACCTCAAGTCTCTTCCAATAATTATGGAAGCACGTTAGTTTATCAACAACAGCCCCAAATGGGCTATGGAAAACAAAATAACAGAGTCAACGCCCACAATAACAAGGGCATTCAGCCCTTCATCTTAGGGCAATTCAAATAGGGACTCCACAAAGGACCATATTGGCCTCAAAAATCAGTACCAGGTTTAGTATATAGAATGTGCGGTACATTGTATTATTGTCCATAATGCATTCAAGGTAAAGACCCGCTAAGGTTTTTGGATCATTTGATGAGCATGATTCTTGTTTAGTTGCCTGCAAAACAGATGAGACTTTGTTACAACAACTGCAGATATGAGTAGAATGCCTAAGAATGAAGCTTTAAGAGTACCAAAAGATATTTCCAGAGCAGTTGGGGTATTTTGAGGTAAGAAGGATATGACTGCAAATTGGCCGAAAATTAATGGGCAGTTCTGGTATTTCAAGAAAATTAATTGTCAGTTTTGGCTCCATCTTGGCCTAAGGTTGCTTCCTCGATCTCATATTAAAGACTCACACCTGCTTCAGCATTGGGTGACCAAACTCAATTCAACCTGCCTCCTCTGCCTCCTCTGCCTCCTCTTCTTCATCACATGATTAAAGCTATGGGAATACAGAAGCTCAGGTTCTCCTTACTGATCTTCATAATCATGCTTACTATCAGCCAGCTCTCCAGTTGTCGCCACATCCGCCAAGCTAGTGAAGAAGCTCAGAAGGTATCTAAAGCTGAATTCAAGACCAGGTTTTCAACACATTCATCGGCACCAGCTCCTGGGGAATATGGTGGAGATGAGATAGATCCAATTTATGGAGTTTCCCACCGATCCGTTCCAGGGGGACCAAACCCACTTCACAACTGATTAGCTTCTTTTTTTTCCCCTTCCAAATCTGATGCTATTGCAGTTATAGAGTTCTTGCAGTTTACAGTGTAAATTTTGTTCTCTTCTCATTGCCAAATATGTATAATACATACAAATTTGAAAAAGAATGTGAGTCATTGTTACTCTGAAAGATAGTAATTGTACTTGATTGAATACTTAATGAACATATGCATGCATAGAAGCTTGCAGGAATAGAAGAAGTTTTGTTTGTATGTTGCTGGGAGATTCTCTCTTCTCTTACAGAGCATTGTTATGGGGGTCATTGAACCTAGTGGTTTAAGGCAACTAACCATCTGTAGAATTATGTAATAAAGAATTCATGACAGGGTTGGGATGCGGAGATTAAAGTACAAAGGACGGCCAATTATATTTGGTTTAGGGTGACCGACTAAAGGTAAAGCCAACACAAATGGGGTCAAGACCAAAACTCCCTAATAAAATACATAAATGATTCCACTTGTATCCTAGAAATTTTCTCTCTCTGCCTTTTATTTCAATGGTAGCAGTCTGAATGATAAGGCTAAACTTTTGCTCTTCTCTGGATTTTTAGATTAAAGAAAGATTTCCAGAAACAGTCGTTCAGTTTCTTATTAATACCTATTTATTGTTCCCAGGCCGTTGTGGCAATGCATTTGGATGGATTCCAAGGTGCAACTTCATAACCGAAATGTGTATAATTGGAGGAATATGAGGGGTTGGTACATACATAATTGCAATCTATACATTTTTCCCCCTTTTTCCGGTTTAAAGCTTTTAGAGGTAAACTTAGATAGCAAGGGTATAAGCTTTAGTTTCAGTTTTTGAAAAGAACAAAGAAACCAAGGAGAACACGTATGGTTCCCATTTTTTTTTTTTCTTAATTCTAAAAAAC
The DNA here is from genome assembly GCA_016808115.1 of Tetrastigma voinierianum. NCBI lineage: Eukaryota > Viridiplantae > Streptophyta > Magnoliopsida > Vitales > Vitaceae > Tetrastigma > Tetrastigma voinierianum. The sequence goes on along the minus strand of JAEQBH010007420.1, from coordinate 8,041 downwards.
ACAAAAAACACTAGATAACAAACACAGTTTTCAGAGAACACCAATAATATTCTCGATGCTTTTAAAAACTGTTCTTAATAATAGTTTTTAAAAACAGAAAACAAAAAGTCCCTAAGGGTTGTGAAAGGTATGTAAATTGGGCATGTGTCATAAGCTTACATGCCGACGCACTGGAATGATGACTCAACGGGGTCCCTAGAATATTGTTTTTCATATCCAAAGCTAACGTTGACTAGATGTTTAAACAACTAGATGATTATTAAAAGAAGGCGAGATTTCTTTGGTGTTGATACAAACCTTTTGTCTTCGTTATCTTGAAAAATGTTCTTGATTAGAATTGCTTTGAACTCAACCAGACACAATGCAAGTTTATTACTCTAAAGATCTCCAAAAGTTAAAAGATCAAATACCAAATACCTATTGAAGCTTCATACCTGCAGTCTCACATTTAGGTTTTTCTGAGAAAACAGCTTTTCTTCCAAACTCATTTGTCCTTTCCCATTTGGCCTAAGCATCTTTCATATTATGTTTAGATGGATAATTACTTCTCCCCAAAAACAGTAGACAACTTTCCAGATACAACTACAGAAGCTATTTATGAAATGCAAAATGAAATGAAAATTTGATACAATTTTAGTAGAAAAAGAACCTTATAATGTGCAAAAAGGGAAATGGTTCTGCTGATAAAAAGACATCTAAATAAACAAGATCGCTGACAAATTTGATTCTTAATGGGTTACCTAAGTATTTTACTCCTGAAGTGCAGAACAAAGCGTGTTAAATCTTCCGTTTAAAACCCTGAAAACATTCCACTTTAAAAGATAAGATTCATATATTCTGTGGATTGAATAAATGAGATGTGTTTTCTTTACCGCTTTTGGTAGCAATGGGTTCTTGCTACATAATCTCAGTACCCACCGGATCAACAGAAAAATGAATGGAAAGTATTTTCTGGGTGATCATCTGAATTTAGACCTATATTCGTATCGTCAAATTCAAAATGCAAATGCATATTTTAACCATTTAATCTTTTTATCAATATACGGTTGCAATAACTACGGTCTGGGGTGCAGTTCTGGGAGTTTTGACTTTGCAACCAAAATTAAATGTCAATGACTTTTGGGTTCATGCAAATTCTTATGCCAGATAGAGTCTACTTTTAGGAAACATAGGTTTGTGAAATCAGAAGCCCATATTCATGAATCATGCCAAAACAGTTTACTTACAAATAAATCTAAAATATGAAATAATAATAATAATAAATTTGCTAAATGACATATTATTATCCCTACATCTTGTACCTGTGCTGCTCCAAGAATAATTCCAATGCTTCAACTGTCAAGTGTATCAACAAAGTACATGCAGTGGAGGTCCGGCAACCAAATTCCGTATGGTAAGAGAATCACGTGACTGGAAGCGTATCACTACACCATGTGTATATTCCTTGCTGCTGGGACAAAAATTCAAACCTGAAGATGGAATAGTAGTAAGGAATAACACATAATTAGAAACATTGAATGGTAGAATTTCTACAACCTGCAAAGCAAATATAATTGAATTCCAACAATGAGTACTAATTTTAGAAGAAATTCGAGGGATGCAGAGTTGGATACTTATTAAAGAGAATTGCCTGATTAATTACTGGAAAGACTTGTTTTACAAATTGTATTCTTGTATTCAGACATACCTTGAACGGATTGTACTGTAATCAATGATGGAAACTCCAAAATCAGCTTTCTATAGAGAAGCCAGAAGCTTCTTCTAGTTTCGGCCCCCAAGTCTGCTCTAGCAATTGAAATTAGAGTATGAACTCACAAATCGTAGTCAAATTCCTGTCACCAAAGCAATTAGCTTTCTTCAGTTCTGGTAAGACCTGCAACAATGCACTGTGAGCTATATCGCAATACTGGAAAGGATAATCAGATTCCCAGTTAGTTAAACAAATATATTCCAAATGCTATTCTCAGTGGTCATTATTAAATACTGAATGTAGTCATTGTGCTAGATTTAAACTTGTACAAGAGTTGTATATATATAGATTCAGTATTACAGGAATGAAAACATAAGTCCATTAGCAAGGTGAGTCATAATTTCATGTAAAGAAGCAAAAGTCAGCAAATTCAGATGAATGACAAGGGCTGGTATGTTACCTCTCCTTTCCGAAATATGGGGAGGATATCATCTTCTACTTCAGACTCAAAATTCATTACAAGGTTAGGCCCTGCAAATGCCAAAACTTCAGCCAATAGTTGCTTTAATTATATATCACGGAGTGATAATACATTTCAGCAGAAATGGAAGAAAAATAAAAGTTTAATGAACCGGTGTGTGTTTACATGTAAGGGCATACATGGCAGTAAGGCATTACATGCTCTGAGAACTCCCAAGTAGAAAGTGTTTCATAGAATTTTCGAAGGTCTTCCTTTTTGCTTGAAACGCATATAGACAGCATGGGTATAGTTTTCAACGTTTTGATCAGAGATACGCCCTGCAGGAGTAAACAGGAATCATAAGACATCCAATCACAGAGGATGGTTTGAACTCTGAAGATATAACCACAGACATTATACGGCACATTCACTAACTGTAATGTAATACCTTCAGTCTGAACTCTAGTGTTAGATCAAAATGAAGTAGAAGTAAAAAATAATGTTGATATGAATTTCTGAATCCCTCTTCAGGGTTGTGAGGGGTCATTCATGTTGCCATGTAAACCAAGATGGCTAGTATAGATGATTTCTGCCTAAAATTTTGATCCTTTTACTAAATGTCAATGCCAATGATTTATGATCATGCGCGATAAAAATTAATTTCTTCACTTAACATCAATGATTAGAGATAAACCAAATAATCCACATATCAACATTTTCAAGCAAGTATTGCAATCTGTATGCAATGTGTAACTACGTAAGGTTCAGAGAGAAAAACTTTCCTAATGTGATAGCAACAATGCCACGCATTTGGTATTGGGTTGTGTAAAGATAATCCAGCATATCCTTCTCTTCCTCTTCAGACAGATTCTCCTTTGCTTTGAGCAGACATATGTGTTCCACAACTTTTCTGTGAGAACATTAATAACCTTACCGATCTCTCAATGAAGAGCAATCTAATCTTTATCTTAAAACATGTGCATTGGAATGGTTCACATATAATATAGCCAAAATCTACAGATACAAACATAATAATACCAAAATGCCTAAAGTTGAAGAGAGACTAAGCTCTATAACAACATAAAAGCTGGCAAATAAAATCAGTCTTGTACCTACCAAATCTGCTTATCCGCCACAAATTATGCTTATCCCTTTTATATTTTTGTCGACAACTCACAAATTACTTTTATGTAATAATTGTTTGTTTTTGTCACCGACGTAAGGAGAAAAAATTCATAAGATTTTGTAAGAGAAAAGTAGAAAATATTCCAAGTCTGTTAGCTAACTAGTTTTTGGTGAGTGATTGTGACTCCAACCCTATGTATACTGTTATCAACAAATGCTTGTCAAATCCTCATACAGCTTTCCTCCATTTTTCTCTTTGGCACTTGAACTCCTGCCAATTATTGTACTCGTGATGCTAACCTTTTCAGGGTTAAAGAATATCGGAAAAACCTCTTTCTCTCAGTGTGAATGCTTGAGTTCTGCCCCACCGAAGCTGAAGCTGAAACTGTCGCCCTCTGTTTCTTTCCATTCGAGAATTGGACGTCCATACTTCCATTGAATCTCAAAACTGAGAGATAAAATAAAGGTGAAATAAACCAAGTAAATTAAAGAGATACACGCTCATCCTGACCTAAACTATCCTGAACTTCAGACCGATTTCTGTGTTTGGTTGCACAGAAAGCTCGGGAAAAGAGAAAAATCAATCATAGCCAGGGCTAAAGCCTAAAATTGCCACTCCAATGCTTATACAACTTTAGGTCTCAATCTCCAAAACCCCGCCCAAAAAAAATAACAAGAAGCTTTCATTTTCTCAAAAACCAAACAGAACGGTACAGAAAAAGGATGAGAAAAACTTACCACCGTTATATAATTTTCTGGAAGAATAATGGAAGGGGGAAGAAATGGGTTGTCTGAAGAAACAGTGGGGGGTTGAGGGATTGAAAGCAGGGGCATGAATGCACATAGTTGAGCACATTTTTTGAGCAGCCCCTCCTCTTCTGTGAAGCAATGGGTGTGCTTTTGGGGAAGAAGAGAAAAGTGATACTTGTGGTGCTGAAGAGATTTGGAAGACTACAAAAATATGGGTGGTTGAGGAAAACGACCTTTTAAATATCATTGGCGCCTTTATTTTTCTCTTTTTTTTATCTATTTTTTCTTTACGAAATTACCCTCCATTTTTTATTTTGTATAACTACCCTTTTAATTTCTTAATATTTATATGCCTCAATTTGGTTTTTTATCTTCATTACACAAAATACCTTTTTATGTTTCTAAATACATTTACAAAAATAAGAATAAGAAACTAATTTTTCAAAACAATTATTAAATAATACATACGTATGATTAAAACTCTTTTTAATGCTTTAAAACAAAAAGAACACATAAAAACACTAAATTCAAATAACAAAACACCAAAATGATTTAATTTATGTATTTCAAAAGCTGTTATTAAAAACAATTTTAAAAAACAGGAACCAAACAAACACGCCTTACCTTCCTTGTTTTAGATTTTTCATCTTTCTTTTAATAGTTTCTCCTCTAACTGAGAGAGCCCACAAATGTTTTTTGGCATTTAAGACTGTTCCCATTGAAGTAGGAAGTTTCAGTAACCCGCCTGACGTGTATATTTCCCCTTTTTTTCTCAATTTATTTATCATTGACATCATAAAATGGCCTGATTGTCAATACAATAACAGATCAAGCTCAGAATTGATTATATCACAATTAAGAAGGAAGAATTTGCCGCGATGTGTGGGGAGTGAATTAACTGAAATGTATGGCGTTTGTTGCAAGTTATGAACGCACATACACCAGAAAGGAATCAACTTATGAAGGATCAGAGCATTATTATCTACTTTGAAGAATCAGCATCCTTAAGACTTTGGAAGAGCTCTGGAAGGTGGGCATTCGTGAGCTTGGTTCTCTTGCTGATTTCCTGCTTCTTCTTCTTCGGTCAGCTTGATCCACAAACATGATTCTCAGCCGAGGCCCTCCTCAGGGCAGTGTTTGTAGCAGGCTTCATTCCATTCCTCTGCAGATCCTTCTCTATATCGAGCATGTCACGAGGAAGTTCAATCTCTCGGAAGTACTGCTTGAGATCATCATCAACTTTGATGGGCACCCGGGGATCGTTTGGATAAGCAATGTCCTCCTGTGAATCAAAGTTTGACAGCAGCCAAACCTGCCCTGCAGCTTTCAAAGCCTACAAATATTAAAATGAAGATTGTTAATATGATTTTGTGTCAAGAGAACTTTCAATCTTATAAAGCTTATCCATAAGACATACATATGCAATTTCACTATTGCATCAACGAATAACAACAGATGTTAAAAATAATGGCTTATTCGGCAGGCAAACTGAATGTTGAAAAATAATAATTCTAAAGAATATACTTCTTGGTGGACTCAGGAAAGTGAACATGTTTCTTAAAAGTCGGCTGGTACATCATTCATTTATCGTGTAATAAAAATGCATAGCACATTACATAAAATTTCATCAAAGGTTAAGTATACCTGTAAATCTTCCATCACACTCGGGTATGAGTCCTTAAGGTCAATGACTGCAATGCCCTCCGGAAATTTTCTTACTAAGACAAGCAGCTGACTCTTGTCCTTTAAATCATGCTTGGACTGCAAGCAATTGAAAATTTGAATAACTATTAGCTTAAAAAGGTAAAATAAAAAAGCACACTCATAAATTTATGATCCATAGATTCACTTAGACAATCACCATAAGTGATCAATACAAAAAACTAAATGCAAGCTTGTTTAACAGGGTTCAAAAATATACAATATTGGGAGTTACCTTGTAAGAGAAGCGCTTCCCATCATAACTCACTTTTAGATTATTCCTCAAGCTGTCAAAGACAGCTTTGTTGGCCTTTGTATCAACATAACATGCATCATTGATTTGTTCTGGTGTAAAGGCTTGCCTTGTCTGGAAAATGAATGCGAGCAGCATTAAGAGGTTTAGAGGGTTTGCTTCTTCTTTTTTTATTTTTTTTAACCAAATAATCAGAAAGTACTAAATGAATAAAAGGAAAAGAGAGTTGGATTTTCACCTCTAGCAGCAAGTCTATGACGCGTTTAATCTGAGCTCCAACAGGGGCTTTCCTTATGCTGTTAATATGTTGGAGCCTCTCAGTGTCATTGGAGAATTTCACTGCTGGTGTAGGTTTTGTAGGAACTGCTGGGGTAAATTTTTGAGGCACTGTGGGCTTAGAGGATCCTGCTTTTGCTGCAATGCTGGTGAGAGTGGTCTGACACTTTTCTTGTTGCTTCTTGAATTTAGCTAAGCTTTCTTGCAAGGCCATCTGAGCATAAAATTCATACTCAATAAAGCTTATACTCAAATTTCCTAGAAACTAATAAAACAAACATGCAAAAGAATACTTTTAGTTGGAGACATGAAATGTTGGTTAAAATCACTCGATCTCAAAACCATGACTCCAAGAAAGTACTACCCATGTGAATCATCAAGAAAAAACAATCAGTTAGATATTGAGATGTAACCAAAATCATATTGATAAAAAATAACCAATTAGATATTTTAGATAAACTAAAATTATTTTAAATTAGAATACAAGTGATCTCCATAAAGGGGTCATGCATTAACGTTTGCAGTATTTGTGGTTCCTGCAACTAAGTTAAACAGCATTCTAACCAAAAGGTCCCACTGTCTACAAAAGAAGCTATTTCCTTTGGCCATGAAATCAAAGCTAAAAGGTAGAACTAATACAAAGAACTCACTCTCGTGGGTCTGCACACACAACGAACATGCATGATGCACCAACAAAGCGAGAAGGCAAGCCTCATTGCTCATCCATGTTAGTTTGATTTTCTAAAGCACTGTTTTAAAATCGAGAATTACTGACTAATCATAACTAACAGGATTTTTTTTGATGGATTAATCATAACTAACAGGATAAATATACCCCATACATCAATTAGTTCTATCATTCATAAATGATGAGAAACATGAAACATGTTCTTTCATTTTTTAATTCTTGATTCCTATCATTGAATTGCCTTTTGGTATATGGGAATAAGAATGAAGATACAATGGGAATTGAGGTGAGAGTGAGAGTAAGATTTGGTTTCCACACTAATGAATTTGTTTTTCCGATTGGCATTCTAAAAATAAATCTGAACACATTAATGAATGGGAATTTCCATAGTTCCAAACATGGCCTAAGTGTCTCTCTTAACTGATGGATCATAAAATTGATGCTCAATTTCTGTCCTTTTCTTTTGTTCTCCATCTTTTGTTTTTCTTCTGGTAATTGGATGTTTTCACCGTATACTTACATCACTTCATTCTCAGACTCAGTTTGACTCATATGAAGCCATACTGGTAGGCAAATTTTCCCTTCTCGACCGTCTTAAATCTAGACCCAAGGGATTACAATTCAAATAATTTGCCTCCTTTATCCAAAGCAATTTCTTCTTGCAAAATCTCATATGAAATCCTGGAACAACTTATTCTCTTTCTTTCCTCCACAGTCAGAGGGCCAAACAAAGATCCCCAATTAGTAAAGCCCTAAGCCTTTCTTTTCTTTCCTCATTTTTATCGGCAACCCAATCAAAACTCGACACACCCAACCAATTTCGAAAAACCTAGAACTGATTCTCCCGCTCAACCACCATGAAATAAAATCAGAAATTTTATTTCCCACGGGCCAAACAAAAATCCCAAAATTTCCGGGAAAGAGGAACAGAGCAAAAATAATCCAATCAAAACTAGAATCAATCTCGAAACCTAGGACCAAAATAAAATTAACTGGACCTCAGTGATGTATAAGGCCGCGTGCAGCGCGATAAAAGAAGGATTGAGTTTGATAGAGACGCCCGGATCGATAGAGTCAATTGAGAGTCTGAACATACTT